>CM064554.1:18172359-18379161 GCA_032716605.1 Paralithodes platypus
CTTAGATGTGTCCTTGGCATAAACCTAGCTGCATAGCAGCATATATCGCTAGGCCTAGGGCCTAGCTTAGCCGGCTAGTGCAATTGTTTCTGATAATTTTTACATTGGATGACCCAATATTTTCACAATAGCCGATCGAGTGTTGTGGTAATATCAGCAAAGTTATCGAGAAGTTCCTAACCCTAGGACCGTAGACAACCTTTTTTTTTGGATTAGCCTAGGCCTATTGTTTAAAAATTAATAAGATTTATAGGCTAGGCCTAGACTATTAGGCTAACGCCCCTAGCTAAACCGGTAATTAATGTCCTGGAGGCGAACTGTCTAGAGTTTTTTAGTAGGCTGACTGTGTCCGGTTGGAACTGTTTTTTAATGCCAGACGATTTAAGTTCCTAATAGATGACAGTTATGCAAGGATGCCTGAGGCCAAACTCAGATAAATGGGAGAGAGGGCAATGGCGGAGCAAGGTTTTAATATTCAATCTTAACAAAACCAAGGTTATTGCATTGTATGATTGAGAAGAGGCAATGTAGACAAGAGCGGTGCATACCCATGTGCAGTGTTTGGAAAGGGTGTGGGCGATAACACAATTCAATGGTAGCCATCTTGTTGACGCTGGGTGGCCACCATGGAAATTACGCGCTGTAGTAGAATAAAGGGGACCCAGGTAAGAATTTTTAAGACAGACCCCAGACAGCCTTTTTTTGCGTATTGTTTTTTTATTTTTTATTTGTCTTTGAATACTTGTTGTTTAATACGGAGGACCTCGCATATTTAGTATTTTCAACATTAGCCTAACACTAACCTAACCTAAACCTCACCTAGTATTATGGGTGGGGGCTGCCGTCGCCCACCATCGCTAACTCCATTAAAAATTTCCCGAGCCAAGAACCTAACCTAACCTATCACAACATACTATCACAATGACTGTTATAAACGTGTGAACAGTAGGAAAAAACTTAACCCGTCTCGCTGGCCGGTCTAAACCCAGCTCAACGTTTCCCATGTTTATGGATGCGCAAACGGTCCAAACCTAGCTCACGTTCCCCTATCTTATGGGTGAACAATCCCAACAGTTTCTCTTATTTCACTTATAGTGAATTTGCGCCTACGGTAATTACACTGGTTACAACCAACAAAGTATCGTCCATTAAACTTCTAGAACACTGATAAGGTAATTCATAGTGAATAGCACTCGCACCCCCTTAATTTTGTTCAATGTTTTTTTTCCTCACATCTTTGAGAAATGAGTGTTTTTTCATGGTCTTAGTTATAATTCCAATGTGGGATACCCATGGGGTTTTTTTTTTTTTGAGGGGGGGCTTTGTCTCCCCCCCCCCCCCCCCACCCATCCCTGAATTATTGAAATCATCATCTAATGGGTTGCCAGCAGGCGGGTAAATATGCGTGATGTATACTGGCATAAAGAAGGAAAGATTTTGTTAAATCAGTGAGGATGTCCGAAAGAGCTCTGAGATTGATTAGAAAGGGGGCGTTTTTCTATTAATATCGGGTTTTTATAAATGGTGTATCAAAATTATTCTCCCACAGTTGGATTATACATGAGTACAGTATATGTGAGTTCCATAGACCTACATTGTCCCCCTAATAAATATAATGTATAATGAGGCGGCGAGCCTATTCCCTATAAATGATAAAAAATTGTTTTGATTGTTTTTATCTAGTTTAGAATTGTGTAAGGGTGTTTTTGATGTGATAATATTAGGGAAATGCATATTTAACCCATTAAACAACAATCTAAAAACATGCCCCTCCACCCTCGGCGAAAATAACTATTTGGCCATAAACCATTTGCCGTGTATAACAAAGTAATGTTTAGGGGGAGGGGGAGGGAGGGGGGCTAGGCCGCCCCCTCACCCCCCCAGGATTTTATTGAAATTCCTCATATATTTAAACAGTAGGGAGTTAGGGTCTCGGAATCCCTGAGGGATGTAGACTGTGAAGCAAACAGAGTCGAAGCAGCTTCAGAGATGGAGTTGCTTTGAGCTTGATGAAGCTTCGCATAATTCACTCCTTAGACCTGGAGTCAAAGACCTCATGCACGGGCCTCACCGTGTGTTTCAGCGGTATTGAGTGTTAAAGGCTTGTCAGCTCTAGTGTATTATCATGGAGTAGATTGGAATATAGAAAAAACAAGGAAAAAAAAAAAAACCAACGCGAGACCACCGAAGCTACACTCTCCGGCGGATGTAAACATAAGCAACCCGCCATCATGTGAGGTAGTCTAGCTATAGAGGATATTTTTGTTTTTTTTTCAGGATCAGTAATTTAAATTTCTTACGGGGCATGTTAGAGCCCACAAATAGGACTGAAATACATGGTAGTATGAAACCTATAGGCCATGATAACATCGATGTGGGTGATGAATTTAATTACAAGATCTTTATAATTGTCCCTAATTTTCCCAAGGTTTTTCTTTTTAGTTGGTAGGTAGTTTGCATTAGCGAGATAGACCGAATATACTTCGCTTCGTATTCGTAATGTTGGCGAATAATTCGCTATATTTTTCAATATTCGTATTCCGCATTTCCATTCATAGCTATTTGCAATATACAAATATTTTCATGAAACCAATAGAATATATACAATAATGTAAAATATTAAATTTTAAAGTTAACACAAACGAATAAATAACAGTGTAGATGTTCGTTGGGGCCGCTAACGTGGAATGAAGTGTAAGCTTTGCAATAATAAATTTTCTCGGAAAGGAAAATTCACGTCGGGGTTGAGAAACCAGCTTAGCAACAAGCCCCAGAACTCTTACAATATATTCAACATTAATTCATACAGTTCATTTCTGATATTGAAGAAATTACACATTCACATCGTCATTAACTTCCGGTTATTAATTTCATAGTATTTTAATTAACGTTTGTTGGTGATATAAAAAGAATTCCCAGTTCTTGAAGGATGAAAATTTCATCCTTCAAGAAAGATTGAAATATTCGCAATTCGTATTCGAATTCGCGAATTGTATCAACAAAAATTTGCATTCGTATTCGCATTCGCAAATAGTGAAAATTTATATTTGTTCCATCTCTAGTTTTCATCATTATACCGTAGTTGAAATTAGTTACAATCGCCGGAAAATGTTTGTTCCCCGTTATCCAACGACTTGAAACACTCAGATGTACGTCATTTTCAGAGTATATATACAATTTGTTTTCCCTTTGGATACAGGATGGGTTGAGGGGGCCCAAAGATGACTTATTGAAATCAGCATCTATTTTAACAGAAAGGTGTTTGATAAGAGTTTCACTGCCGTCAATAGGGAGATTTATAGGGAGAATTTTTTGGTTTACAGTACTTTATATAGTGCACATAAAATGTATCTCCGGAGATTGAAATACATTTTAATATGATCTTTGCAACATCCTATTCTATACAAGTCTTCAAATATTGAGAAATAATTAGTGGTAGTTTCGGTAATAAGTACCGAATAAGGATGGGCAAGAATGTAGTTACCGGGTGTACCGCCCGTCTTGTTTACACTACGCGGACGCTCACCATCATGTTCCCGTCTATTTTGACTGCCTTTGGGATACAAAAATACATGACCCTAACCAAACAACCTAACCTAACCTAACCTAACCTACTATTATAGATTTATAAGTATTTATTTTATCAACTCTGCGAAGCAAAGTGGTATCGCGCACACAGATCCCACCCGTATACTGTACACCACCATTCAGCTTGTCTGTCGTCGTCGTCCGGCGTCGTCGTCGTTGTCCGTCTGTCCGGAAACTCCTCCTAGACCGTTCTATGGATTTTCACCAAAATTTCACAGGTATATTCATTTGGTCAATGCGAAGGTCAGTCAAAAAGAAATATTCCATTTAACTTAAAGGTTAAGGCCAAAGGGCAAGGTTAAATATAAGGTCAATATTTCATATTTTTTAGTTCTTACTCAAATGTCTTCATTTTCACTATACAAGTTACTGGTAACCTATATATCGTATTGACCAAATTTTAGGTAAATGTTCTTAATGCGAAGGTCAAAGGTCAAAATAAGTTTTTCACTATTATTTCTTATACTAACTGTTAGATTCTCACAAGGCTTACCATATATATTCGGAATACCTAGGCCAAAGGTCATACAAGAAACTATACAATACCATAAGAAAGGTCAAGGTCACAGGTCAAGGTCAAATGAAAGGTCGATATGCTATTTTCTGTAATTTTCATCCAAACTTCACACAATTTGGTGAGATAGTTGCACTTTAAATGAAAAGGAAAATAATACATTTGGACACATCATAAAGGTCAAGATAAAGGTCAAAGGTCAAGGTCAACTATTCTATTAATATATATGAAACTAACTGATGGGTTTTAATGAAATTAGGCATGCTTATTTGATTTTTCAGGGCAATGTCAATAAAAACAAAATAAATACTCTTACATAAAGGTCCAGGTCACAGGTCAAGGTCAAAGGCCAACTTTTACTATTTATTTTACTTTTTACTCAAATATCTTCATTTTCACTATACAAGTTACTGGTAACCTTGATATTGTATTGCCCAAATTTTAGATAAATAGTCTAAATGGTAAGGTCAAAGATCAAGGTCAAAGGTCAAAATAGGTTTTCTACTAGTATTTCTTATACTAACTGTTAGATTCTTACTAGGGTTATCATATATATATTCGGAATACCTAGGCCAAGGTCATGCAAGAAACTATACAATTCCATATGAAAGGTCAAGGTCACAGGTTAAGGTCAAATAAAAGGTCAATATGCTATTTTCTTTACTTTTCAAGCCACTTCACAAAATTAGGTGAGATAGTTGCACTTTAAGTGCAAAGGAAAATAATGAATGTCGAGACATACCAAGGTCAAGATAAAGGTCAAAGGTCACGGTCAACCATTCTATTGATGTTATGAAACTAACTGATGGGTTTTAATGAAATTATGCATGTTTTTTTATTTTCATGGGCAATGTCAATGCAAAAAAAATGTACTCTTACGTCAAGGTCACAGGTCAAGGTCAAAGGTCAACTTTTATTATTTAAAAAATATAATAACATTTTGGAAAACTGGCTGTGTTATGGCTTATTACTTAAATATTATATTTATCAAATTTCAAATACATATTGAAATAGTTAAGGCCAGAGGTCAAGGTCAAAACAAGAGTATTTGTCATTTTCCCTAAACTCCTCCTAGACTGTTTGATGTATTGTCGCCAAATTATACAGGCAAATTCAGTTGGTCAATGCGACGACCATCCATATATATGTATTATATTTTATGTCAAAGGTCAAAGGTCAAGGTCGCATTATATGATCACTATTTATAATAAATATGTTTTTATACGAATTACACCATAGTCATAATGATAGGTAATACGAAAATTGCAGTTAAACTAATTAAATCCTCGATAAGATGCCTAGACCAAGGTCATACAAGAATAAACATAATTCCATTTGATAGGTCAAGGTCACAGGTAAACGTCAAAGATAAGGTCAATAAGCAAATTTCTTTACTATTCATGTAAATTTCACGAAATTCGTTGAGACAGTTGTGCTTTAAGGGAAAATTAAAATTTTAAATTTTCAGATATCATGAAGGTCAAGATGAAGGTCAACTATTCTTTTAACCCGGGAACTGCAGGGAGACTTTTATGGGGGGGGCGGGAGGGAAGGAAGGGGGTAGGGGTGGTAGGGAGGGGGTGGTAGGGTGGGGGTGGGGGCGGGAGGGGGCAGGGGGTGCGGGGGAGGAAGGAGGGTGGGGGTGGGGGGGGGTGGTGGTTGGGGGGGTTAACCATCAACGAGCCCCCCTACCACCCTACCCCCCCTAACTCCCTGCCTCCCCCTAACCCCCGCTAACACCCTACCCCCCTCCCCTCCCCTCCCTACCCTCCTTCCTTCCCTTCACCCCTGCCCCCTCCACATCGTGATAGAGGATACTTGTGTGTAGTGGATTAAAGCATAGACACTCGTCCTGACTGTTGGTGGTTTATGTCCGCCTGGGAGTATATATATACTGTATATATATATAATTACATTTATGATCACATTGAATCTTAACCATTGGAATATTTATCTATAATAGGGTCAGCGTAACACTATTTTGTAGCATTTTGAATATGGTGTAATTCAAATTTAAAATATATATAAGAAAGAAATTGTGACCATAAGCTGTGACCTTCACCATTCACCTTGACCTTTGAATAACAAAAACACAAAATTTGGAGAAGCGTTGCATTGACCAACCGAATTTGGCAGCAAAATTTGGTGACGATACGTAACCCGTTCAGTACAGTTCTGTCGGTTTCATTTCATACTGAATATTAAGATGATTTTATTATTTTAGTTTATGAAGGGCCTCCATAAAATTAGCAGGCGTTCAACTATCTTAATTAACCCTTTTTACTACCACAGATCCTTCGTAACCTCCACAAAATCGTCTTATTATAGCTAGAATACAATAAAAAAAACGTCGCCAGTACACAAAGGGTTAAACAGTTTAGGAAGAGTTTAAAGAAAATTATTAACACTCTTCTTTTGTTCTTTGACCTTGACCTTTAACCTTAAGTGTTATAATATATATATATATATATATATATATATATATATATATATATATATATATATATATATATATATATATATATATATATATATATATATATATATATATATATATATATAATACATATATATACTGTACAGTATATATATTTATATATACGTGTATATATATATATATATATATATATATATATGTTATATAAGTAAAATGCAACTAAAAGTTGTCAGCTTATCAAAAATTTAGTATTTTTATGATGAGGTTAACTTTTGACCTTGGCCTGTGACCTTGACCTTTATGTAGGATTATATTTTTGTTTGCTTTGATGTAACCCTAGAAAATCAAATAAATGTGTCAAATTTCATTAATTAAAGAGCATCAGTTAGTTTCAGAGTTATTAACCTAAGACGTACGTATGGGGGGTATGAGACACCACACTCCTGTGCGCACGTATTTGAGCTGTTCCCATCACTAACATCGTTATTTTACCATAAATAGCATTAATACTTATCCATATGCGCCTATTATAGGTTGATTATAAAGGTATTAACCTGTTACAACAATAAAACAAGTGGAAACAGTGTTTGGATGGTCAAAATCGGCAATACAGGCCGGGAGTTACATAATGTATGGCTGAGGCAACCTCCCTGCCCTCCTCCCCTCCCCTTGTCTGGAGAGACACTGTTACGCAATAGTCTCTCTCTCGCTGTCTCCCACGCTTGGTAACAGTGATGACAACGCTCTGCTACCAACTCGCTAATGTTAGCATGAAAATAGACCACAGAATAAGGGAATAACAGGGAAAATAGGTGATAACTGAAGGAGGGAAGGTGGAGGAGTGATATTTGGCATGGCCCAGGGGCAAACAAAAAAAAATAAATAAAAAATTGGGTGTTTTAAATGGAATTGTTTTTTTCCCTGACTCTTAAGAGTATTCCCGCAGTCCGCCGGGGAAACTCTTAAGAGTCTCCCCGCAGTTCCCGGGTTAAAAGAATAGTTGACCTTCATCTTGACCTTCATGATATCTGAAAATTTAAAATTTTAATTTTCCCTTAAATCACAACTGTCTCAACGAATTTCGTGAAATTTACATGAATAGTAAAAAAAATTGCATATTGACCTTATCTCTGACGTTTACCTGTGACCTTGACCTATCAAATGGAATTATGTTTATTCTTGTATGACCTTGGTCTAGGCATCCCGAATATGCATGGTATGCCTAATGAGAATCTTACATTAAACAGGAAATACTAGTAAAAATCATATTTTTACCTTTGACCTTGACCTTCGACCTTCGTAATTCGTGTAATTCGTATAAAAACATATTTATTATAAATAGTGATCATATAATGCGACCTTGACCTTTGACCTTTGACATAAAATATAATACATATATATGGATGGTCGTCGCATTGACCAACTGAATTTGCCTGTATAATTTGGCGACAATACATCAAACAGTCTAGGAGGAGTTTAGGGAAAATGACAAATACTCTTGTTTTGACCTTGACCTCTGGCCTTAACTATTTCAATATGTATTTGAAATTTGATAAATATAATATTTAAGTAATAAGCCATAACACAGCCAGTTTTCCAAAATGTTATTATATTTTTTTAAATAATAAAAGTTGACCTTTGACCTTGACCTGTGACCTTGACGTAAGAGTACATTTTTTTTGCATTGACATTGCCCATGAAAATAAAAAAACATGCATAATTTCATTAAAACCCATCAGTTAGTTTCATATACATCAATAGAATGGTTGACCTTGACCTTTGACCTTTATCTTGACCTTGGTATGTCTCGACATTCATTATTTTCCTTTGCACTTAAAGTGCAACTATCTCACCTAATTTTGTGTAGTTTGCTTGAAAAGTAAAGAAAATAGCATATTGACCTTTTATTTGACCTTAACCTGTGACCTTGACCTTTCATATGGAATTGTATAGTTTCTTGCATGACCTTGGCCTAGGTATTCCGAATATATATGGTAACCCTAGTAAGAATCTAACAGTTAGTATAAGAAATACTAGTAGAAAACCTATTTTGACCTTTGACCTTGATCTTTGACCTTACCATTTAGACTATTTATCTAAAATTTGGGCAATACAATATCAAGGTTACCAGTAACTTGTATAGTGAAAATGAAGATATTTGAGTAAAAAGTAAAATAAATAGTAAAAGTTGGCCTTTGACCTTGACCTGTGACCTGGACCTTTATGTAAGAGTATTTATTTTGTTTTTATTGACATTGCCCTGAAAAATCAAATAAGCATGCCTAATTTCATTAAAACCCATCAGTTAGTTTCATATATATTAATAGAATAGTTGACCTTGACCTTTGACCTTTATCTTGACCTTTATGATGTGTCCAAATGTATTATTTTCCTTTTCATTTAAAGTGCAACTATCTCACCAAATTGTGTGAAGTTTGGATGAAAATTACAGAAAATAGCATATCGACCTTTCATTTGACCTTGACCTGTGACCTTGACCTTTCTTATGGTATTGTATAGTTTCTTGTATGACCTTTGGCCTAGGTATTCCGAATATATATGGTAAGCCTTGTGAGAATCTAACAGTTAGTATAAGAAATAATAGTGAAAAACTTATTTTGACCTTTGACCTTAGCCTTAAGAATATTTACCTAAAATTTGGTCAATACGATATATAGGTTACCAGTAACTTGTATAGTGAAAATGAAGATATTTGAGTGAGAACTAAAAAATATGAAATATTGACCTTATTTTTAACCTTGACCTTTGACCTTAACCTTTAAGTTAAATGGAATATTTCTTTTTGCCTGACCTTCGCATTGACCAAATGAATATACCTGTGAAATTTGGTGAAAATCCATCGAACGGTCTAGGAGGAATTTCCGGACAGACAGACGGACGACGACGACGACAACGACGGACGACGACGTCAGACAAGCTGAATGGTGGTGCACAGTATACGGGTGGGATCTGTGTGCGCGATACCACTCTGCTTCGCAGAGTTGATAAAATAAATACTTATAAATCTATAATATTAGGTTAGGTTAGGTTAGGTTAGGTTGTTTGGTTAGGGTAATGTATTTTTGTATCCAAAGGCAGTCAAAATAGACGGGAACACGATGGTGAGCGTCCGCGTAGTGTGTACACCCAGTAACTACATTCTTGCCCATCCTTATTCGGTACTTGTTACCGAAACTACCACTAATTATTTCTCAATATTTGAAGACTTGTATAGAATAAGGATGTTGCAAAGATCATATTAAAATGTATTTCAATCTCCGGAGATACATTTTATGTGCACTATATAAAGTACTGTAAACCAAAAAACTCTCCCTATAAATCTCCCTATTGACGGCAGTGAAACTCTTATCAAGCACCTTTCTGTTAAAATAGATGCTGATTTCAATAAGTCATCTTTGGGCCCCCTCAACCCATCCTGTATCCAAAGGAAAAACAAATTGTATATTTACTCTGAAATTGACTTACATCTGAGTGTTTTCAGATCGTTGGATAATGGGAGAAATAACATTTTCCGGGGATTGTAACTAATTTCAACTACTGTATAATGATGAAAACTAGAGATGGAACAAATATAAATTTTCACTATTTGCGAATGCGAATACGAATGCAATTTTTTTTTTATACAATTTGCGAATTCGAATACGAATTGCGAATATTTCAATCTTTCTTGAAGGATGAAATTTTCATCCTTCAAGAACTGGAAATTCTTTTTATATCACCAACAAACGTTAATTAAAATACTATGAAATTAATAACCGGAAGTTAATGACGATGTGAATGTGTAATTTCTTCAATATCAGAAATGAACTGTATGAATTAATGTTGAATATATTGTAAGAGTTCTGGGTGCTTGTTGCTAAGATGGTTTCTCAACCCCGACGTGAATTTTCCTTTCCGAGAAAATTTATTATTGCAAAGCTTACACTTCATTCCACTTTAGCGGCCCCAACGAACATCTACACTGTTATTTATTCGTTTGTGTTAACTTTAAAATTTAATATTTTACATTATTGTATATCTTCTATTGGTTTCATGAAAATATTTGTATATTTGCAAATAGCTATGAATGGAAATGCGAATACGAATATTGAAAAATATAGCGAATATTCGCACATACGAATACGAAGCGAATATTCGGTCTATCTCTAATGCAAACTACCTAAAACTAAAAAGAAAAACCTTGGGAAAATTAGGGACAATATAAAGATCTTGTAATTAAATTCATACATCGATGTTATCATGGCCTATAGGTTTCATATACCATGTATTTCAGTCCTATTTGTGTCTATATGCCCGTAAAAATTTAATACTGATCCTGAAAAAACAAAATATCCTCTATATCGCCTACCTCACATGAGGCGGGTGGCTTTGTTTACATCCGCCGCGAGTGTAGCTTCGGTGTCTCGCGTTGGGGTTTTTTTTTTTTTTTTTTCTATATTCCAACTACTCCCTCTCGGGCATAGGCTGATAGCCTTTACACTCTACCGCTGAACACGGTGAGGCCCGTGAGGTCTTGCTCCAGTCTAAGGAGTGAATTATGCGAAGCTTCACAGCTCAAAGCAACTCCATCTCTGAAGCTGCTTCCGCCTCTGTGCTTCACAGTCTCATCCCTCAGGCTCAGACCCTCACTCCCTACTGTTTAAATATATGAGGATTTCAATAAATCCTGGGGGGTGAGGGGGGCTTGCCCCCCCCCCCCTCCCCCTAAACATACTTTGTATCCCACGGCAAATGGTTATGGCCAAATAGTTATTTTTCGCGAGTGGAGGGGCATGTTTTTAGATTGTTGTTTAATGGTTAAATATGCATTTCCTAATATTATCACATCAAAACACCCTTACACAATTCTAAACTAGATAAAAACAATCAAAACAATTTTTGATCATTATAGGGAATAGGCTCGCAGCCTTATTATACATAATTTATTAGGGACAATGTAGGTCTATGGAATCCATATACTGTACTCATGTATAATCCACTGTGGGAGAATAATTTTGATCACATTTATAAAACCCGATATTAATAGAAAAACGCCCTTTCTAATCAATCTCAGAGCTCTTTCGGACATCCTCACTGTTTACAAACTCCTTCTTTATGCAGTATAATCGATATTTACCCCCTGCTGGCAACATAGATGATGATTTCAATAATTCATGGAGGGGGGGGGGGGGGGGACAAAGCCCCCCCTCAACCCATGGTGTATCCCACATTGGAATTATAACTAAGACCATGAAAACACTCATTTCTCAAAATGTGGAGGAAAAAACATGAACAATAAGGGTGCGAGCCTATTCACTATAATTACCTTATCAGTGTTCTAGAAGTTTAATGGACGATACTTTGTTGGTGTACATGTAATTACCGTCGCAAATTCACTATAAGTGAAATAAGAGAAACTGTTGGGTTGTTCACCCATAAATAGGGAACGTGAGCTAGGTTTGACCGTCGCGCATCCATAAACAGGGAACGTGAGCTGGGTTTAGACCGGCAGCGAGACGGGTTAGTTTTTTCCTACTGTTCACACGTTATAACAGTCATTGTGATAGTAGTTGTGATAGGTTAGGTTAGGTTCTTGGCTCGGATTTAATGGATTTAGCGATGGTGTGGGGACGGCAGCCCCCACCCATAATACTAGGTTAGGTTAGGTTAGGTTAGGCTAATGTTGAAAATACTAAAATGCGATGGTCCTCCGTATTAAACAACACTGTATTCAAAGACAAATAAAAAAAAAAAAAAATAGCAAAAAGGCTGTCTGGGGTCTCTTAAATTCTTACTGGGGTCCCTTTTATTCTACTACAGCGCTTACTTCCATGGTGCACCCAGCGTCAACAGATGCTACATTGAATTGTGTTATCGCCCACACCCTTTCCACACACTGCACATGGGTATGCACCGCTCTTTTCTACATTGCCTCTTCTCAATCTACAATGCATAACCTTGGTTTTGTTAATATTGACTATTAAACCCTTGCTCGCCATGCCCTCTCTCCATTCTCTGAGTTTGGCCTCAGCATCTTGCATACTGTCATCTATTAGGACTAAATCGTCTGCATAAAACAGTTCCAACGGAAGTCCGCCTCTAAAAACTCTAGACAGTGCCTCCAGGACCATAATTACCGGTTAGCTAGGCGTTAGCCTAATAGTCTAGGCCTAGCCTATAAATCTTATTAATTAAACAATAGGCCTAGGCTAATCCAAAAAAGGTTGTCTACGTCAGGGTTAGGAACTTTCGATAACTTTGCTGATATTACACAACCTAGATAGGCTATTGTGAAAATATTGGGTCATCCAAAAATTATCAGAACATCACTAGGCTAAGCTAGGCCTAGGCCTAGGCTATATGCTGCTATGCATCTAGGTTTATGCCAAGCTACACATCTAAGTAAACCCTAAACCATATATATTGAAATGGCATAGTCTCATGTGTGCCAGAATAGTCACATATATATTAAGTTTGACCATATAAACGAGGAATATTCATATAAAAATACCTGCCAAATCCCCACGTTTGTTGAATTGACATGACAGCCATTAATAAATGATAGCGGTCTTGTGATTGGCTGTCGGGCCTATCATATTGTAAGCTGGCTTGTGATTGGTCAGAGTGTTAAAGAGACATCAGCTGATCACGAGCGGGTCATTTAAAAAACGATTATTTAAAACTCAAAAGAACCACAAATAATTAATATATTTTTACAATAAAGAATGTGTTCAATATGTGAGTTTAAGTTAACAGAAGGTTACTATTACTTTTCTGCTCCTAAGGAACACTACATTCAATAACTTTTAACTTCAAATGACGAAATGCTCACAGCTAGACCATCAATACTCTTATAACTACAATATAATAAATATAATAGGCCTATAGGTAAGGTATGATAACTAAACCTCAGGATACGTATATATATAATCTATAAATAACACTGCCTTACCCCCAAAAAAAAAAAAAAATTGTATCTACACGTTTTCTAAATACAACTGATGTACCGGTAATAGAGAAAATATTTCAATCATTTGAGAAGTGTCAGCCAGGGAATAGGTGTGGAAAATTACAGCCCATTTTCTCTAGACCTGCTTGAGTTACAGAGGAGAGAGGTCACGTTTTCTGGCTTCCCTATAATGACTGGACTATAGCCGAAAAACTAACTGAACCTTAAATAGTCAGAATTATCAACTCTGCATAAGCAGAGTGGTATCGCCCCCCGTATAGTGGTACATGCAAACCAAAATGTCTGTCCGAGAACTCCTCCTAGAACGTTTGACGGATTTTCACCAAACTTCACACGAACCTTTGGTGCGTGAATGCGACGGTAATTAAAAAATTGTTTTTTTAATTTGTGCAATAGTTATGATCTTAGGTCCAAACCCCCCCCCCCCCCTCCCCCTTCAGGACCCCCACCCCCCACCCTGTACCTATTCGCATCACAGAAAGCCACACATCATACACGTGTCTCAGATGTGATGATAATGGTAAGACGTCTGTCTGTCTGTCTGTCTGATAACTCCTCCTAGACCGTTCGACGGATTTTCACCAAACTTCACACGAACATTCGGTGCGTGAATGCGACGGTAATAAAAAACAATATTTTTTGAATTTGTGCACTAGTTATGATTTTAAGTCTAAAATATGGCTTTACCCCCCCCCCCCTCAACCAGACCCCCCCCCCCCCCCTCCCCCTCAGGACCCCCCACCCTGTACCTATTCCCAAGCAATGATGATGGCGTTCTGTGTGTGTGTGCCCCGTTAGGGACAGCAGTGATGATGATGGTGGTGATGATGATTACAGTACTAGATTATGATGGTGACAGTACTAGTAGTAGTGATGATGGTCATAATACTAGTACAAAGGAGTACAAAGGAAATCAAGCAACAACAGGTCTAGTGACCCTTCTAGGTTGCTTGTCCTCCAAAACACTGAGGATCAAGTGACCAAACAGTGGTTTAGAGTGGGTAAGGGAACATTGGAAAGGGAACTACTGCCCTGCCACTAACGTGGCAGGACTAGGAAGTTAGTAGGGGACATATGGGTTAGTAACTGAGGGGAGGATAAAGTTATTCATTTACAAACGCAGTCAGTCGCGGGTTTGATGCGAGATATTTGTCTAGGCGGAATTTAAATGAATCAACGGTGCTGCAGTCTATAACGTCTCGGGGAAGCCCATTCCACAAGTTGACAACTCGATTGAAGAAGAAATTCTTAGATTCGTGCGAGTTAAAAGATTTACCAATAATTTTGCAACCGTTTCCCCGCGTGTAATTAGATTGGTCGATAGTGAAGTACTTACTACAGTTCATATTGTCGATGCCTTTGATGATTTTGAACACTTGAATTAAGTCACCTCTTAATCTGCGCTGGGTTAAAGGAAATAGATTTAATTCTCTAAGACGCTCTTCGTATGGTTTGTTCTTTAGGCTAGGTATCATTTTGGTAACTCTACGTTGAACTCGTTCTAGCTTGTTTATATCTTTTTGGTAATAAGGGCACCAGGATTGAACGCAGTATTCCAGAAGAGGGCGGACTAAGGAATTGTAAAGGGTTAGGATAACTTCTTTGGATTTATGCTCAAATGACCTGCCTATAAAGCCAATTATTTTGTTTGCCTTCTTAACAACTTCTGAACATTGTTGACTCGGTTTTAGGTTACTCGATATTGTTACTCCCAGATCAGTTTCTCTGTTTACATTCTTAAGCTGAGTGCCATTCATCGAATAGTTTGCTTTCTCATTTAGGTATCCGACATGTAGTACTTTACATTTATCCGCATTGAAACTCATTTGCCAAATTTGGGCCCAACATGACAATTTATCTAGATTGTGTTGCATATCGTCGACTTGTTCTTTTGAGAGTACGCTATTTGCAATTTTTGTATCGTCAGCAAATTTTGAGATTGTGCAGGTGAGACCCTCATCTATGTCGTTGATGTAAATTAGAAAGAGAATTGGTCCTAGTACCGATCCCTGGGGTACCCCGCTACTTACATTGGTCCATTTAGATGCCTTACCGTTTATGACTACCCTTTGCTTTCTGTTGCTGAGCCAATTTTCTATCCATTTCAACACACCGTCTTGTATTCCATGCGCTTTTAGTTTTAGCAGTAAACGTTTGTGGGGAACTTTGTCAAAGGCCTTTTGAAAATCAAGGTATATAATATCTAAAGCTTTACTCTCATCGTAGAGGTTGAGGATATCGTGGAAGAAGTCTAAGAGGTTTGTTAAACAGGAACGTTTTTTTACGAAAGCCGTGTTGAGTATCTTTAAGTATGTTATTTTCCTCTAAGTGATTTACGAGTCTGTCTCGTATGACCGTTTCTAGCATTTTACATACAACTGAGGTTAAGCTAATTGGACGATAGTTACTGGGTAGGGATTTGCTGCCTTTTTTGAATATCGGTGTTACGTTGGCTAGCTTCCACTGATCAGGCATAGTTCCAGACTGCAAGGATTTATTGAATAGTAATGTCAGTGGTTTGGAGAGCTCATTCTTAGCTTCCTTTAGAACTCTAGGCGAGATTGTATCAGGTCCTGGCGTTTTATTTACCTTGAGTTTATCTAAACAATTCAATACTTCTCTCTCTGTAACGGTGATATTGCTTAGAACATCTGAATTATCAATCTGAATCGGCGATGGTGTAGGGATATCACTGAGGTCTTCTGTTGTAAAAACTGATGCAAAGAAGGTATTGAGGGCATTACTCATTTGTACTTCGTCTTTGGTGTATTCTCCTTTTTCATCGACTAACGGTCCAACAGTTGAAGTAACTACTTTTTTCTTTCTGATATAACTATAGAATTCTTTCGGGTTTGTTTTACTTTGATTCGCAATATGTAACTCTAAGGTATTTTTACTTTGCTTAATTAACTTTTTGGCTTTGCGTCGTAGCTCTACAAATTTCACCCGTTCTTCGTCATTTTGTGAGGATTTTAATCTATCATTAGCAATTTTTTTAGCAAGCAGGCAGTTTGAAATATCTTTATTCCACCATTTGGGCTTATTATTATGGCCTGGACGCCGTATTTTCGATGGTATGCAGTCTTGCACTGCTTTTAGGTAAGTGGTTTCGAATAACTTCCAAGATGTATTTATGTCGTTATTGTTAATTAAAAAGCTCCAGTCAGTTTCTTTAAACATAGCTCTAAGTTTATGGAAGTTTGCTTTCTTGAAATTAGGGACTTTTTCGATGCTACTATTTGGTTCGTTACTAGTAAACTTTAAAGTGAAAGTTATCGTACGATGGTCGCTGTTACTGAATTCATCACCAACATTCAAATTCTCTATCAATTCTTCTTTTGTTGCAAGTACAATGTCAAGAACGTTATTACCACGGGTCGGCATTCGAACAAATTGATAAAGCGAACTCTCTTGCAAGTTCGTATACAAGTCATGTCCGGAGTGTGAAGTAAGAGTATCGCCCCACTTGGTCACAGGTAAATTAAAGTCGCCAAAAATTACGGTATCTTGTGAGTTACTTACATCTGCAATTTGTTCGTAAATTTCTCGGTCAGTTTGCACTGATTGAGCTGGAGGTCTGTATATTAACGCAAGTATTATTTTTGTACCTTTATTATTCTTTATTAGCACAAAAGATGTGTCGACGTTCACAATTTGAGGTTTTGACACGAGGGTCGGGTTAAGACTTTCTTTGATATAAAATAAAACGCCACCTCCATTTTTATTTATTCGGCTGTTCTCAAACATTACATAACCGGGAAGTGAATACTCTGCTAAAAAGTCTCTATCTTGTGTATTGAGCCAAGATTCTGTTATGCCAATCACATCATAATTTTCTGTAAACACTAGTTCCTCTAAATCTGAAAATTTATTGCGTATGCTACGAGCGTTTGCATAGAAAACATTCAAAGTTTTGGATTTGGGATTCAAGGAACGGTCTTTATTCAAATTATTGGTTCTGGTCGGATCTACATTTACATTCATGGCTGTCCTCGGTCCTCGGTCGTTATCCCTGACGGTTTTGAATTTGGGTCGTGTTGGTGGAGCTTTATCCAAATTCGCGGTTCTTGACGGATTAGTATTTAATTCCTTTGTAGATTGCCGTCCTCGCTGTCTTCGGTCCTCCTTCCTGGTTGTCCTGTGCTGAGTCGATTTCTTCTCCGAAAATCCTTCACCGCATCGTTGAGAAGACGCCCAAAACGCGCTGCTCCCACCTGGTTCAGATGAACTCCATCGTCCGAAAACAAATAGTCATCGTAGTAGAAATTGTCCCAGGTGTCGACGAATCCCACGTTCTCCTTCCTGCAGAGGTTTGCTAGACAACGATTTGTGCTGGTGGCTATGTTGTAAAATCGGCTCTCTACACCGAGCCGGGGGACGATTCCTGAGACGATGATCCTTGATGACTTCTCCTTAAACGACTTGATCAGCTGCTGGTACTTTAAAAGCAAATCTTCCGACCGGGTTCGCTGTACATCGTTGGATCCAACGTGGATGACGTACATTGTATTAGCTGGGGCCAGCTTTGATACTTCGTCAACTGCTGCAACTACGTCATCCACACCACCACCAGGGATACAAAAACGCTTCCTGGTCTTAGGTGCCCTGGCGCAAAACTCTGTGAGCTGACCACGTATCATCGAGTCTCCCACGAGCCGGACTTCTTCTATTTCCTCTTCGTCATCTGAGTCTGCGAGTATCTGGAAACGGTTTTGACACTCGGTAATCGGTATGTGTTTCCTGGTCTTGGGGCAAACGTTGTTCCTCACGACACGGAAGTTGTCTTGAGGGGGAAGAGAGTCGCTATTTGTATCTTGAGTATCGGAAACATCAGCTGAAATGGCTACTGTAGGCGTTGAATTGTTGGCAGTTGACGTTGGGGCGTTGGTGGCTGCTGGAGTTGCGGTGACAATTGAAGTTTGTGGCACTCCAACGTTGAGTGTTACAAACTCTTGGAGTGATTCCAGCTTCATGGTGAGGATGTTGATCTTGTTGTAGGCTTCATCTAATTTCACTGTAAAATTCTCTCGTTGCTGGCAGAGCCGGCAGACTTGAAGATCGATAGTAGCAAACATGGACTCACCAAACCTACCGGCGCAGTTCGCACAAGCGCGAGGCATGGTGACAGTCACTTTCTTCAGATCACTTCACTCACTTAAAAAACAATTCACTCACTTTACAACACTTCACTCACTTTAAAAACACTTCAATCACTTCAACCGAAAACAAATATGCTGAAATACGCAGAAATAGGTTATCAGGGGTGATAGCCTAACCGAAAACAAAAATGTTGAGATACGCAGAATTAGGCTTCCAGGGGCGATAGCCTAACCAAAAGTTTTTTTTAAAAATTGAAATACGCAATAATAGGCTACCAGCGTTGAATAGCCTAACCGAATATAATAAAATTGAAATTCGCAGAAATAGGCTACCAGGTGTGATAACCTAACCTTAAACAAATATATGTATAACAGAATATGTAACTAAATATACAATTCACCAAATAGAGATTATATAAAAATAAAGTGTGACCGCACACAAGGGGTTAATATACTGTGTCAACAGATGACCCTGGTGTCACTGTAGCCTAGTAAAGCAGTAGCCTACTCTTTTTAGATAAAAAAGTGTATCAGTCAAAGGTTATTACAAGATCGTGCAAGCAACAACTAAAATTACAGATATATATAGCTACAGTAGGATACTAAATACAATATCTACAAGAGTTAATAATAAAACAGATTGGCTGGCTATAGGCTAGGCTAGGTTTGGGTTAGGTTAAAAGCTTGGCAGGTTGGGTTAGGCTAGGTTAGTTTGTACAAATACCACCCTTAGCTTAAAGTAAAATCAGTCTGAGGAGAAAAAGTCAAGAATATATCTAGGGGGAAAAGATAAATGAATGCACTTAAATTTGGTACAAAATTTGCTGGAATTTAATATGTATAATCCCCCAAAAAGGTTTGTTTACAAAATGGTGTCGGCGTTAGTCCCTGTAGGCGGTTAGTTAGTAAAATATTGTTTATTAGCAAATTAATATGCAAAGCTTTACTTACATACAAGGCAGTTAAATAGATACTTACTACAGTAGGTAATGGGTAAAATTAGGGGCTACGATTTTATATAAAATAGTAATAAGAGAGCGTTTGTTTACAAAGCAAAACAAAACAATAGATGGCGCTAGTGGCGCCCTGTCCGAGCAAGAGTCTTGTGATAAACACAAAGTTTATCAGTCAATACACAGCGAAATATCGTGCAGTGTTACTTACTAAGCTACAGGATGGTTAAACGTGCTCTTAACCACCTTTCATGCACAAGAATGAAGAGGATGAGTAGTTAATACTCAAATTATGATCGATATCGTGAGAGCGTTGACAGAGCGTCTGCAGCGTCTGGCGGTAGCACGGGAGTGATGATGGTCATAATAGCAGTGATGATGGTGACAAGCAATGATGATAGTTGTAGTGATAATGATGACAGTAGTGATGATGGTGACAGTATTAGTGATGATGGTGAGTAGTAGTGATTATGGTGAAAGTTGTAGTGATGATGAGAGTAGTGATGATGGTAAGAGTAGTAGTGATGACTGTAATAGTAGTAGTGCTGATGATAGTAATGGTGATAGTGACTAGTAGTGATGGTGTCCCATCGCAGAGTTGAGTATGCCGTTTTGATTTTGGGCAAAACGGCACGTCTACTTTATTATATCGTACGCTAATCTTATATTTAACGCAGAACGTAACAATACAAATTATATAATATATACCAGTATATAAAATTCAGTGTTCCCATTTGCCATATTTTCATGCAGTTCTCGTGATATGCATTTTATCAACTCTGCGTAAGCAGAGTGGTATCGCCCCCCGTATAGTAGTACATGCTGACCGATATGTCTGTCTGTCTGTCTGTCTGTCCGAGAACTCCTCCTAGACTGTTTAACGGATTTTCACCAAACTTCACACGAACCTTCGGTGCGTGAATGCGACGGTAATTAAAAAAACAAATTGAATTTGTGCAATAGTTATTATCTTAGGTTCAAAAACAAGTTCCCCCCCCCCCCCTTTCAGGACCACCACCCCCCACCCTGTACCTATTTCCAAGCAATGATTATGGCGTTCTGTGTGTGTGTCACTCACACAGAACGTCATCATTAAGGGGGCGAGAAAAAACTTGCCCGCATTTGTTAAGTTAAGTTAGTTTAGTTGGCATTAGGTGACAATTATAGAGATAATGATAGTAGTAGTGATGATGGTGGTAATATTAGTGATGATGGTAGTAGTAGTATTGATGGTGACAATTGTAGTGATGATGATAGTAGTAATAATGGTGGTAATATTAGTGATGATGGTAACCCTTCGCATAGTTGGGTATGCCGTTTTGATTTTGGGCGAAACGGCACGTCTAATTTAGTTTAGTTGCCATTAGAAGTGATGGTAGTAATAGTGGGGATAATGTTGATAGTAGTCATGATGGTGATTATAGCAGTGATGATGGTTGTAGATTTAGTGATAATGATGACAGTAGTGATTGATGGTAGTGATGATGATAATAGTAGTAGATATGATGGTGACAGTACTAGTAGTAGTGATGATGGTCATAATAGTATTTATGATGGTGACAGTAGTAATGATGATTGTAAGATGAAGGTGACAGTATTAGTGATGTTGGTAAGTAGTAGTGATGATGGTGAAAGTTGTAGTGATGATGAGAGTAGTAGTGATGATGAGAGTAGTAGAGATGATGGTGAGAGTAGTAGTGATGTAGTATAATAATAGTAGTAGTGCTGATGATATTAATGATGATAGTGACTGGTAGTGATGATGGTGACCGATCGATCGCAGAGTTGGGTATGCCGTTTTGATTTTGGGCGAAACGGCACGTCTACTTTGTCAACTCTGCGTAAGCAGAGTGGTATACCCCCCGTATAGTGGTACATGCTAATCAAAATGTCTGTCTGTCTGTCTGTCCGTCCGAGAACTCCTCTTAGACCGTTTGACGGAATTTCACCAAACTTCACACAAACCTTCGGTGCGTGAATGCGACGATAATTAAAACAGGATTTTTTGAATTTGTGCAATAGTTATGATTTTAGGTCCAAACAAAAATCCCCCCCCCACTCAACCAGCCCCCCCGCCCCCTCAACCAGCGCCCCCCCCCCCCCCCCCCCCCCTTCATAACCTCCCCCCCACCTCTGTACCTATTCTCTGTGTGTGTGGGTGCCCCGTAGGGGCACCCACACACAGAAATCCACACATAATACACATGTCTCAGATGTGATAATAATGGTGATACGTCTGTCTGTCTTTCCTAGTCTTGTAGTGGTAGTAATAGTGACAGTACTAGTAGTAGTGATGATGGTTATAATAGTAGTGATGATGGTGACAAGTAATGATGATGGTTGTAGTGATAATGATGACAGTAGTTTTGATGGTAGTGACGATGGTGACAGTAGTAGTGATGATGATAAGTAGTATTGATTATGGTGAAAGTTGTAGTGATTATACAGCAGTAGTGATGATGAGAGTAGTAGTAATTATGGTGAGAGTAGTAGTGATGATTATAATAGAAGTAGTTCTGATGATATTAATGATAATAGTGACTAGTAGTGATGATGGTGACCGATCGCAGAGTTGGGTATGCCGTTTTGGTTTTTGGCGAAACGGCATGTCTACTTTATTATTATTATTGTATAATTCCTTCATTTTATTTCCAATGATATTTTGTTTCCGCTTATCTTATTGTCTTTGAATTTCCAACCAATATTGTCCCCGCTAATCTTCTTGGTCTGAGCCTACAATTTTAAGAGGAACCGGCCGGGAAATTTTTCTACCGATAAATGTACACATTTATCTTGAAGGGGGGTCTAGGGGGTGTTTTTCTAAGCTTGATGGAGGTCTAGGGAGGAAACTAAAAAAATCTATGAATAAATAAATTAATAGACCAAACAAACGGTCAGTCTCCCCTTAATCATCTTAACCCTTGTTTAGCGGGACCCGACTTAAGTCGGCCTAGAGAACCAAGGAATAAGTGGCGGGGCCCGACTTAAGTCTGTGTGCAATTTTTGAGCAATAATGGCTCTGAGAGAGAGACGAGCGATGGGAAGAGCGTAGGTCGGCTCATGACCGCTCGGCATGGGTCCCGCGCGACTACTGACGTTCCCTCCACACACATCCACACTCACTGCCTCGCTACACAGGGAATTATGTAAGGATATTACCGTATTTTTGGAATTTTGCACTCGTCTTGCACGATCGTTGCAAGAGAACGCGTGGTCGTAGAAGGATGGTTCTGGTGTCATTGGAAAGCTCAATTATCGCCCTTTCAGGGATACATAATTGTATTACACTCTGGCTCTTATTTATGCATGAAAAAGAGCACGGAAACAAGGTCGTTTAGGGTAAAACCACCCGCTTGCCAGGTAGTAGAAGTTACCGACCTAGCCGCTCATGGACTGTTAATGTATTCCCTTCTAATTAAATGTTGTGTTTCATCCTATTGCATACCTATTCTATCAACTAGCCCAATATATAGGTTCTTTTACTTTGCTAAAGCTTATTTTCCTTCAATAAGACAATACCAAAATACTAACATAAGCTCCCGACCAATATATACAACATGTATGAATCAAGGGGAGGTGTGGCAGAGTGGTCTTGCCACTGGACTGGTAATCCAATGGACCCGGGTTCGAATCCCAATATGTCAATGGGAAGATATTATTGGGATGGAATTTGTGCTATACCTAGTTACAGTGCATTACCACAGCACACCGAAATGCCAAAAAAAAAAAAAAAAAAAAAACCCTCATTGTTCCCTGATTAAATAGCATTGTATGAATATTCCCATATTCAAATTATGTTACAGGGGGGCAATGCCTAGTGAGTTTATTGCTCAATAGGTGGCGTTCTGAGAGTGAGGGTCCGAGTGTGGGGAGTGAGACTGTGAAGCGCAGAGGTGAAGCGGCTTCAGAGATGGAGTTGCTTCGAGCTGGGGTGCTTCGCATGTGTCACTCCATAAACTGGAGCAAGACCTCACGGGCCTCACCGTGTTCAGCGGTGTAGTGTAAAGGCTCTCAGCCTATGCCCGAGAGGGAGTAGCCTAGTTGGAATATATACAAAAAAGAAAAAACAAAAGTGTACTCCAATGTCGAAATAGATAATTTATTTATGCATAGCGTTCATTACAAGTTTTCGATTACTTTAATTTTGTTTGTAGACAATTTATGGCCAACTATTTAGTGTCCTAGTCCTCCGTAATTAATTATGCAAAAGGTAAAATATAAGCATATGTCAACAAATCACCAAAACGAACAAGAGGAAAATAAGATAATATCCTGGATAGTAAAACATATAAGTTTAAGGGAGCCCACCTCGCTTTTTTTCTTTTTCTCTCCCTCTCTCTTTGGCTTGTATCCATTCGGCCCCATTCAGCCTACTGTTTTAAGACGTTTACCCCCATCCAGGTGTCAATATTTTCCTGGCGAGCGGTAGCAAGCCAAGATATATATATATATTTGTTTTGACAGTAAGCTAAATTTGTACATTTTTCGATAGAAAAATGTGTCCGGCGAAGCCGGATTTCTCCATACAATGCTGGCTCGCTATTGCTCGCCAGGAAGAAATCGACACCTTAATGGGGATAAACGTCTTAAAACAGTTGGCAGAATGGGGTCGAATGGATACAAGCCAGGGAAAGAGAGAACAGGAGAGAAAGATAAAACAAAAATGCCGGGGACCCCCTTAAATACAAACAATAATAGACCAAGAAGATTAGCGGGGACAATATTGGTTGGAAATTCAAAGACAATGAGATATGCGGAAACAAAATATCATTAGAAATAAAGTGAAGGAATTATACAGAGGTAATAATAAAATGCATATCACGAGAACTGCATGAAAATATGGCAAATGAGAACACTGAATTATATATACCGGTCTATATATATAATTTGTATTGTTACGTTCTGCGTTAAACTATTATGTTTTTTCCACCAACCAACTTCACCTCTAAACTCAATTAATGAAATCAACAAATACATGTGGCACTCCAAGGACTCGAACCTAGGATACTCACATCGAAATTCCGCGCACTTATGCTTTACGCTATCAAGATAAGATTAGCGTACGATATAATAATTCTGACTATTTAAGGTTCAGTTAGTTTTTCGGCTATAGTCCAGTCATTATAGGTTGGCCAGAAATAGTGACCTCTCTCCTCTGTAACACAACAGGTCTAGAGCAAATGGGCTGTAATTTTCCACACCTATTCCCTGGCTGACACTTCCCAAATTATGGAAATATTATCTCTATTACAGGTACATCAGTCATTGTTTAGGGTTCCCGGACATCTCAACCAGTAGACCGTTTCAACCAGTGCCAAATCAACCAAGACCAACCAAACCAGTGACAAAATATAGTACTAACCTAACCTAACCTAACCTAACCGTATTGATTGATGTATTACTGGTTGAGAGCTACTGGTTGAAATGGTCTACTGGTTGAGTTGTCCGGTCACCCTTTTTTAGTTATGAGAGGTTGGAGTTGGGACTTTTGGCCAACTTATAATGAATGGACTTTAGCGACATATGGTCTATCTATCTACCTATCTATCTATTGCCTGACGCCGTGATCCCCAAATGGGTGGCCACGAACGAACCACCCCCATGCACCTGTCCCCCTGTCCCCCTCCTCCCAACCAGCACTGCGACATATGGTAAATACTAGTAAAATAGATCTGAATCGCGATAGGTAGATTTCAAGGTTAGAACTATACTTCTTCTTTTTCAGCTGACGATAAATTGAATCCCTTTATCAGCTAATTTCTCGATACGCAATGGAAAAATATGTATCTACTATGTCTCTGCCTCATATTAAAACCAAGTTTATATAATTAGCACCACATTCCACTACAAAATCTTCAAAAGAACTGAGATATCTTGATGGGAAATCTACAATTTACCGTCAGTTGAAAAGAAACAGACCATAGTGTGCCAGTGTGATATTGAGGTTAACTCTCTCGAGATCCGATTACGCATTTTTTTTCTGTTTTCTGGCTATTAATAGACGACTTCATTCCGATTAGAAGGGTATATGAAAGTCAGAAGGGTTAATTGCAATAATTTGTAAACTTATATTTCCCAAAGATCCTGCATAAACTACGTAAAATCATCTAAAATTAGCCAGATTAAAATGTAAAAATGCGCCCATGATCTTGAAAGGGTTAACATATTCGCCATTTGATCACTTCGCAGGATATTATTCAGGGAGTTTGAAGGGGGGGGGGGGGAAGGGGGGGGATTATTTATTGGTCGATATATATATATATATATATATATACCGGTATATTAATTTGCTAGTTTCCTCCCTAGACATCCATTAAGCTTATAAACAACATTCCTAAGAGCCCCCTTCTAGAATAAATTGTACATTTGTCGGTAGAAAAATATCTCAAATTATTCTTCCCAAATTACAGGCTTGCTACCACTCGCCCAGGAAATTCTTAAAGGCAAATATTCGGAAATTGATGGAATCTCGTGTAGAAATATTTAAATTAGTTACCCTTAATAATAAAATTTTCTCAAATGACGTATTTAAGAAAACGATATTATTTTTTGGTTAACTAAAATATATGTATAATATATGTTCTCAATAATAATAATAATAATAATAATAATAATAATAATAATAATAATAATATTTATTCAGTTAGCAATTTACAGAGTTGGTACCACATAGTATGTTACAAATATGACATGTACCAGCTTTGCATAATTCCAACTAAGGATAGCCCAATAAGGCCGTTAGGCGTATTTCCATTGTGGTCCTTGTGGGATTAGGTTAGCTGGGGAAATGGGGAGGATAAAGAAATAGATACTTTAGAGAAAGTATTTCTAGGGGGTTATTTTAAGATACCTTACATCCATATGTAAATATCAGTAATCCGTAATCAGTAATCATTTCAATTTGGTTTGTCTATCTCTTATGTCGTATTTAGTAGTAGACATAAGCTTGGTGCTCCCTCCTCGCAGCTGTCCGATTCAGGTGTTCCTTCAGGCTACGTCTGAAGGAATACAGTGTTCTCTTTTCACGGACTGACTGGGGTAGGTCGTTCCAGTCTTTGATGGCAGTGAAGAAGAATGTTTGCTTACCCTGTCCTTGGATTCTTGGGACCTTAAAATTAAACATCCTGTTTCTTGTATTATGTCTACTCCTCTCATTTGCTTTAACAAAATCACTCTTTACATACTCTGGAGCTCTGTCATAGAAAATGTTGAAGGCATTAGTGAGCTGATTTGTTTGGCCCTGTCAGAGACATTGAGCATACCTAGTGACTGAAGTTGTTCCTGGCCAACATGTGATCTGGGTCCTAGGTTCAGCATGAACCTAACCATTTTATTTTGAGTGACCTGAAGTTTGTGCTGTGCTGATTTAGATGATGCAGAGTACCAGGATGACACAGAATAGTCAAAATGACATTGAACAAGCGCTTGGCAGAGGGTCTTTTTGGTCGCCGCGGGCAAGCATCCCACCTGTCTATACAGGTATTTTATACGTGCTCTACACTTACTCAGGATAGATTCCAAAATTGTTTCACCTGACAAACTCGCGTCCAGTTTTAGTAAGAGATATTAAACTTGTGACACTGTTGTTATAGGAATATCATTACAGTTGACCGAGAAGCCCACAATGTCTTTCAATTTGCGTTTTGTTCCACATAAGATGGCTTCCGTCTTGCCGAGGTGAAGAGATAGTCTATTGTCCACTAGCCATTCACTACATGATTCTAGTTCTTTGGAAAGTGATGCGGCAATACTTATTGGGTCTTTTCCTGAAACCAGAAGCACGCTGTCGTCTGCATACAGTAATAATTTTCATGAGATGCTCTGTTCCATGTCGTTCACATAACAGAGAAAGAGTAAGGGACCAAGGATGCTTGCCTGCGGGACCCCACAGTTAATTGGCATAGGATCAGATATATTATCATCAATTTTTACTCTTTGGGTTCTACCACTAAGATAAGATTTAAACCAGTTCACCGACCCAATGCCCATTGCTTGCAGTTTATTACATAGGATATCATGGTCTACTGTGTCAAACGCTTTTTGTAGATCAAGAAGAACCATACCGGTGGAGTTACCTTTAGACATTTCTTTACGAATGTGATCCGTTAAGTGGATGAGACAGGAGTCTGTCGAGTACATGCATCTGAAACCTGATTGAAACTTATAGAATAGATAATTTGATTTGAGGTAGTGTTCAATTTGGGTGTATACCGCTCTTTCAAGGATTTTAGATACAATACATAATATGCTAACTGGTCTGTAGTTGCCAACTTCTAGTTTATTTCCTTTCTTGAATAGAGGGGTTACAATAGATTCATACAGTTCATCGTACATCTGGTGGTGTGGTGATCAGCTGAGCGCCGTGAGCGGCTGCTGGGGTGTGAGCACGTGAGATGGGGACAGGTTGTGGCTCCCCCTTGCCCCCCTCCCACCCCTACCTGTATTTGTTGTTTGATGTTGTCCTTGTTCTTGGCCGTTGTTGCTGCTTTATTGTTGATGTTGTTGCGACTGATCCCTTCTTTTTTACCTGTTCTGGTTGCATGTTGAGCTACCTGGGTCGCCGATAGTGTTGGGTTGTGTTGTAGCAACAAGAACTACAATAAAAACAGGTAGCACTCGCAAACACATCAACAGGGAAGCAGCAACAATGGACAACGAAAACAACAACAACAACAGCAAACAACCACAGCCCGATCGCGAGGATTCCGCGCCCTCTCCCGCACGCCCAGCTGATCGCCGCGGACCAGCTGATGGACGCGGACCAAACCACACCACCAGACGTACGATAAACAGTAAGAACAAACTATGTATAGTCTGTAACATTGGCTTCAACAAGAGGAGTTCTATTTTACAATGCAACAGTTGTTATGAAATTGTTCATAACAGATATACTTACGTTAACAGTAGAAACGAAGTTGAATGTGTTAAATGTAGGAACTCAGCTGTACAACATCGCGAAACCATTTGTTTTATTTGTGAATCACTCATAACACGACGTCAGAAGATCCAAAACTGTGTAAAGTGTAAAAATGTAGCTCACATGAAGTGCATCTCTAAGAAGACCAACAGTGAAGAACGGGAATTCCTTTGCAATAAGTGTGCCTTGCATTCATTACCGAATATTATTGTAAATGATCCAAGTATTAACAACTCAGAATCCAGCCAGGACACATTCAAAATCGAAGATGAATACAGAGTGTTCACCAACAAAGGGCTCCATCTTATCCACATTAACGCCAGATCAATGTACCATAAATTGTCCATAAATTATGGAATACAGACTGGTCTCCAGTGTTTGGAAGTACAAACGTTAATGACGCATGGGTTGGCTTCAGAACCATCATCACAAACATCCTAGACGAAATAGCTCCTCTGCAAGACATACGAATTAAAGCAAGGTCAGACCCATGGATCAACAATGACATACTACACCATCTGGAACACAGAGACAATCTGCTAAAAAGGCTAGTAAAACATAGACAGGATCAAGGTCTGAAACATGAGTTCAACAGGGCCAGAAATAAACTAAGTAGAAAAATCAAATCTTCGAAAACTAATTATTTCCACAATAAGGCAGAGGAATATCAAAATAACCCAAAGAAACTATGGAGGCACCTAAAAACAACAGGCTACAGCAACAAGGCAAGGGATTCGTCTCACTAATATTGCTCTCAACATTAATGATCAGGTTTGCCACGATAAACGACAAATTTCAACCTACTTCAACACCTTCTTCACCTCCATAGCAAACACACTTGCACAGAACCTACCGCAACCTCTCAATAAATACACGACAACAACGGCCACCTTTCGAAATTTCTACAGAGATATAGGCATACACCCGAACACATTTGGATTGCAAAATGATACACCAAAATACACTTTTGACGAGTTCTCTAACCTAAATGTACATAAAAGCAAAGGACCAGACAAAATTCCTGCCAAATTTCTACGAGATGGAGCCATTGGTATAGCAGGTCCCCTAACCCACATCATCAACTTGTCAATTAACACCAACACTGTACCTGCTGAACTGAAGGAAGCTATTGTAACCCCTCTATTCAAGAAAGGAAATAAACTAGGAGTTGGCAACTACAGACCAGTTAGCATATTATGTATTGTATCTAAAATCCTTGAAAGAGCGGTATACACCCAAATTGAACACTACCTCAAACAAAATGATCTATTTTATAAGTTTCAATCAGGTTTCAGATGCATGTACTCGACTGACTCCTGTCTCATCCACTAAACATTCGTAAAGAAATGTCTAAAGGTAACTACACCGGTATGGTTCTTCTTGATCTACAAAAAGCGTTTGACGCAGTAGACCATGATATCCTATATAATAAACTACAAGCAATGGGCATTGGGTCTGTGAACTGGTTTAAATCTTATCTTAGTGGTAGAACCCAAACAGTCAAAATTGATGATAATATATCTGATCCTATGCCAATTAACTGTGGGGTCCCGCAGGGAAGCATCCTTGGTCCCTTACTCTTTCTCTGTTATGTGAACGACATGGAACTGAGCGTCTCGTGTAAATTATTACTGTATGCTGACGACAGCGTGCTTCTGGTTTCAGAAAAAGACCCAATAAGTATTGCCGCTTCACTTTCCAAAGAACTAGAATCATGTAGTGAATGGCTAGTGGACAATAGACTATCTCTTTTCCTGGGCAAGACGGAAGCCATCTTATGTGGGACAAAACGCAAACTGAAAGACATTGTGGGCTTCTCGGTCAACTGTAATGATATTCCTATAACAACAGTGTCACAAGTTAAATATCTCGGACTAAAACTGGACTCGAGTTTGTCAGGTGAAACAATTTTGGAATCTATCCTGTGTAAGTATAAAATACCTGTATAGACAGGTGGGATGCTTGCCAGCGGCGACCAAAAAGACCCTCTGCCAAGCGCTTGTTCAATGTCATTTTGACTATTCTGTGTCATCCTGGTACTCTGCATCATCTAAATCAGCACAGCACAAACTTCAGGTCACTCAAAATAAAATGGTTAGGTTCATGCTGAACCTATGTCCCAGATCACATGTTGGCCAGTAACAACTTCTGTCACTAGGTATGCTCAATGTCTCTGACAGGGCCAAACAAATCAGGCTCACTAATGCCTTCAACATTTTCTATGACAGGGCTCCAGAGTATCTTAAGAGTGATTTTGTTAAAGCAAATGAGAGGAGTGGACATAATACAAGAAACAGGATGTTTAATTTTAAGGTCCCGAGAATCCAAGGACAGGGTAAGCAAACATTCTTCTTCACTGCCATCAAAGACTGGAACGACCTATCCCAGTCAGCCCGTGAAAAGAGAACACTGTATTCCTTCAGACGTAGCCTGAAGGAACACCTGTACCGGACAGCTGCGAGAAGGGAGCACCAAGCTTATGTCTACTACTAAATACGACATAAGAGATAGGCAAACCAAACTGAAATTATTACTGATTACGGATTACTGATATTTACCATAGGATGTAAGGTATCTTAAAATAACCCCCTAGAAATACTTTCTCTAAAGTATCTATTTCTTTTATTCTCCCCTTTTCTCCAGCTAACCTAATCCCACAAGGAACCCAATGAAAATACGCCTAACGGCCTTATTGGGCTATCCTTTGTTGGAATTATGCAAAGCTGGTACATGTCATATTTGTAACATACTATGTGGTACCAACTCTGTAAATTGCTAACTGAATAAATATTATTATTATCAACTCTGCGAAGCAGAGTGGTATCATATGCACAGGTCCCGCCCGTATACTGTGCACCACAATTCAGCTTGTCCGTCGTCGTCGTCGTCGTCCGTCGTCCGTCGTCCGTCGTCCGTCGTCCGTCCGGAACTCCTCCTAGACTGTTCAATGGATTTTCACCAAATTTCACAGGTATATTCATTTGGTCAATGCGAAGGTCAGTCGAAAAAAAAAATCAATTTAACTTAAAGGTTAAGGTCAAAGATCAAGGTTAAAAATAAGGTCAATATTTCATGTGTCTTACTTTTTATTCAAATTTCTTAATTTTCACTATACAAGTTACTAGTAACCTCGATATCCTATTGACCACATTTTAGATAAATATTCTGAAGGGTAAGGTCAAGGTCAAAGGTCAAATTATTTGTTTTACTAATATTTCTTATATTAACTGTTAGATTCTCACTAAACTTACCATGTATATTCAGAATACTTAGAGCAAGGTCATACAAGAAACTGAACAATTCCATATGAAAGGTCAAGTTCACAGGTCAAGGTCAAATAAGAGGTCAATATGCTAATTTCATTACTGTTCATGCAAACTTCACAAAATTTGGCAATATAGTTGCACTTTAAATGAAAAGGAAAATAATAAATTTTGAGACAAATCATGAAGGTCAAGGTCAAGGTCAAAGGTCAAGGTCAACTACTCTATAAATACATATGAAACTAACTGATGGGTTTTAATGAAATTAGTCATGCTTATTTGATTTTCCGGGGCAATGTCAATGAAAACTATGTTTTACTCTTACATAAAGGTCAAAGTCACAGGTCAATGGTGAAAGGTCAACTTATACAATTTATTTTTAGTTTTTTTTCAAATGTCTTCATTTTCAGTTTACAAGTTACTGGTAACATTGACATCGTATTTCACAAATTTTAGATAATTATTCTAAAGGGTAAGGTCAAAGTTCAAGGTCAAAGGTCAAAATAGTATTTTACTAGTATTTCTCATACTATCTGTTAGATTATCACTAGGCTTACCATGTATATTCGGAATACCTAGGCCATGGTCATACAATAAACTATTATATTCCATATGAAAGGTGAAGGTCACAGGTCAAAGGTCAAATGAAAGGTCAATATGCTATTTTCTTTACTTTTCATGCAAATTTCACAAAATTTGGTGAGATAGCTACACTTTAAGTGAAAAGGAAATTAATAAATGTTGAGACATATAAAGGTCAAGATAAAGGTCAAAGGTCAAGGTCAACTATTCTCTTAATATATATGAAACTAACTTATGTGTGTTAATGAAATAAGGCATGTGTATTTGATGTGCATGGGCAATGTCAATGCAAACAAAAATGAACTACATAAAGGTCACAGGTCAAGGTCAAAGGTCAACTTTTATTATTTATTAAAAAATATTACTCAAATATTAGAAAACTGGCTGTGTTATGGCTTATTACTTAAATATGGCCTAATATATATCAAATTTCACATAAATATTGTAATAGTTAAGGTCAGAGGTCAAGGTCAAGATAAGAGTATTTGTCATTTTCCCTAAACTCCTCCTTGACTGTTTAATGTATTGTCATAAAATTATACAGGCAAATTCAGTTGGTCAAGGCGACGACTATCCAAATGTATGTATTTTACTTTTAGTCAAAGGTCAAGGTCACAGTATATGATCACTATTTGTAATCAATAAGTTTTTATACAAATTAGACTACACCATATTCATAATGCTAGTTAATACGAACATTGCTGTTAAGCTAACTAAATCCTTGATAAGAAATTCTAATGTCGAAGGTCAAAGGTCAAGGTTAAAGGTCGATATATGATTTTTACTAGTATTTCTTATTTAATGTAGGATTCTCATTAGGCATATCATGCATATTCGGAATGCCTAGAGCAAGGTCATACAAGAATAAGCATAATTCAATTTGATAGGTCAAGTTCACAGGTCAACGTCATATATAAAGTCAATATGCTAATTTCTTTACTATTCGTGTAAACTTCACAACATTCGTTGAGACAGTTGTGCATTAAGGGAAAATTAAAATGTTAAATTTTCAGACATCATGAAGGTCAAGATGAATGCCAAAGGTCAAGATCAACTATTCCTTTAATACCTCTGAAACTAACTGATGCTCTTTAATGAAATTTGACACACTTATTTGATATTCTAGTTACATCAAAGCAAACAAAAATATAATTCTACATAAAGGTCAAGGTCACAGGCCAAGGTCATAAGTTAACCTTCATCATAAAATAAATCAATTTTCGATAAGCTGACGACTGTTAGTTGCATTTTACTTAAATCACATATAATTCAATCATATATATATATATATTATAATACTTAAGGTCAAGGTAAAAGAACAAAAGAAGAGTGCTGATAATTGTCTTTAAACTCTTCCTAGACTGTTTAACCCATTGTGTTCCGGTGACATCTTTTTCATTGTATTCTAGCTATAATTAGACGATTTTGTGGAGCTTATGAAGGATCTGTGGTAGTAAATAGGTTTAAGATAGTTAAAAGCCTGCTACTTTTATGGAGGCCCTTCAAAAACTAAATAAAATCGTCTTAGTATCCAGTATGAAATGAAACCGACAGAACTGTACCGAACGGGTTACGTATCGTCACCAAATTTTGCTGGCAAATTTGGTTGGTCAATGCAACGATTATCCATTTTGTTTTCTTTGTTATTCAAAGGTCAAGGTGAATGGTAAAGGTCACAGATTATGGTCACTATTTCTTTCTTATATATATTTTATATATATATATATATACAGTATATATATATATATATATATATATACTGTATATAAACCTATTTTACCTAAGAGATTCAATACTACTTGCAGAATTATAGGTCGCAGAGTTGCGTATGCAGTTTTTATTTATTTTTTATTTTTTTGGTAATGCGAAAACTGCACACCTACTTTATTATTATTATTATTATTGTCGTGCTACTTGGGTCGCCGATATCTGTGGTATTGATGGTAACGCTGCTGGTAGTGTAGTGTTGGTGGAGTGGTGGCATTGAGGTGGTGGCTGGCTCGAGTGCGTGACTAGGAGGGGCGGTTTAGGTGACAGTTTGTTATAACGAATGTTTCTGCTATGGACTGTTGAAATGTCGTTTTCTGTCTTACTTGATTTGTGGTGAGGTTTCTTCAACGTTGAGCTGGGGCCTGGGTTGGTCTCTATGTCTCCGCAGCTAATTAGAGTGTAGCACAATAGGTGATGTAGCGAGGTTTTGCCGGGCTGTCTGCTAATACATTGCTGGTTCTGGAGATATGTCGCTGCCCAGGCAGGGATGGTGACAGAGAATTCATTTATGTGTGATTTCTGTGTGACGAGGTCCCTCAATACTTGTTTAGTGTTGACCTGGTACACTACCGGTCCTCTCTGCATCTGGATATCGGCACTTCCCCTCTGGATGTTGAGAATGATGATACACAGGGAGAGAGCTACGCTCACACCCTTAAACCCTCCCGCCATCTTGGCTCTAATATTATTATTAGAAGAAACTACAAGGACAGTTAGCTCATAATGTAGTATCAAGATAAATATGCATAATATTTAAACACAAAGTTAGTATGGACTTAATTTGAAACTACGTAATATAAAGTATCTAGGTTATGTAGATATTTTAGTTGGAGGGTTGAGACTCCAGAATTCTGAAAGTGTTACATTATCACTCTTGCTTGATCTCACGTCTCACGGTTTTGGAAATTCTCTCCATTTCTTTACCTTTACGTGATTTTCTGTTAGTCTACGTTGTTTAATTATACACTATTTTCTGTTAATCAGTGTTTGTTGTTTAACTATTCGATATTTAGTGTTAATTAGTGTAGGCCTGCGTTGTTTGAATATACAGTACGTTATTATCTGCTAATCAGTGGTGCTTGAATTAGCACTTGATACTTCACAGAGGGATGGCTTTCGGTAGAATGTTCAAGACAAAGAAGCAGCAGAGCTTGATATACGTTACAGGGCTGCTTCAGTCCATTGGTGTGAATTGGGAGGAAAACTCAAAAGGCTACCCAAAACTGGTCGAGTCCCTCGTTGCAGAAATAAATGATTTTCGAGCTGTGGTGGGAGTTGGAGATGTTGCAAGGCAAAAAGTTGAAAATGAGCTAGTTTTGTGCCGGCAAGAGCTAAATGATAATATGCAAAACTATGCTCAATTGCTAGATGAAGAAAAGTAAAAATCGGAGTCCTTGATTGATGAATTAACTACCACTAAAATAAACTTGACTGACATGAATGAAGTAATGAAGGAGGACAGGGTGAAGATTGAAAAATACGAGCGGAGAATAAAACATCTACAAAATTCCGTCGCCAAAGCCAAGAAAGAGGCCGAGGCGCAGGCCGAGTTGCTGAGCGAACTGCAACATATTGAACACATTCTTTATTGTAAAAATATATTAATTATTTGTGGTTCTTTTGAGTTTTAAATAATCGTTTTTTAAATGACCCGCTCGTGATCAGCTGATGTCTCTTTAACACTCTGACCAATCACAAGCCAGCTTACAATATGATAGGCCCGACAGCCAATCACAAGACCGCTATCATTTATTAATGGCTGTCATGTCAATTCAACAAACGTTGGGATTTGGCAGGTATTTTTATATGAATATTCCTCGTTTATATGGTCAAACTTAATATATATGTGACTATTCTGGCACACATGAGACTATGCTATTTCAATATATATGGTTTAGGGTTTACTTAGATGTGTAGCTTGGCATAAACCTAGATGCATAGCAGCATATAGCCTAGGCCTAGGCCTAGCTTAGCCTTAGTGATGTTCTGATAATTTTTGGATGACCCAATATTTTCACAATAGCCTATCTAGGCTGTGTAATATCAGCAAAGTTATCGAAAGTTCCTAACCCTGACGTAGACAACCTTTTTTGGATTAGCCTAGGCCTATTGTTCAATTAATAAGATTTATAGGCTAGGCCTAGACTATTAGGCTAACGTCTAGCTAACCGGTAATTATGGTCCTGGAGGCACTGTCTAGAGTTTTTAGAGGTGGACTTCCGTTGGAACTGTTTTATGCAGACGATTTAGTCCTAATAGATGACAGTATGCAAGATGCTGAGGCCAAACTCAGAGAATGGAGAGAGGGCATGGCGAGCAAGGGTTTAAGAGTCAATATTAACAAAACCAAGGTTATGCATTGTAGATTGAGAAGAGGCAATGTAGAAAAGAGCGGTGCATACCCATGTGCAGTGTGTGGAAAGGGTGTGGGCGATAACACAATTCAATGTAGCATCTGTTGACGCTGGGTGCACCATGGGAGTAAGCGCTGTAGTAAAAGGGACCCCAGTAAGAATTTAAGAGACCCCAGACAGCCTTTTTGCTATTTTTTTTTTTTTTTATTTGTCTTTGAATACAGTGTTGTTTAATACGGAGGACCATCGCATTTTAGTATTTTCAACATTAGCCTAACCTAACCTAACCTAACCTAGTATTATGGGTGGGGGCTGCCGTCCCCACACCATCGCTAAATCCATTAAATCCGAGCCAAGAACCTAACCTAACCTATCACAACTACTATCACAATGACTGTTATAACGTGTGAACAGTAGGAAAAAACTAACCCGTCTCGCTGCCAGTCTAAACCCAGCTCACGTTCCCTGTTTATGGATGCGCGACGGTCAAACCTAGCTCACGTTCCCTATTTATGGGTGAACAATCCAACAGTTTCTCTTATTTCACTTATAGTGAATTTGCGACGGTAATTACATGTACACCAACAAAGTATCGTCCATTAAACTTCTAGAACACTGATAAGGTAATTATAGTGAATAGGCTCGCACCCTTATTGTTCATGTTTTTTCCTTCACATTTTGAGAAATGAGTGTTTTCATGGTCTTAGTTATAATTCCAATGTGGGATACACCATGGGTTGAGGGGGGGCTTTGTCCCCCCCCTCCATGAATTATTGAAATCATCATCTATGTTGCCAGCAGGGGGTAAATATCGATTATACTGCATAAAGAAGGAGTTTGTAAACAGTGAGGATGTCCGAAAGAGCTCTGAGATTGATTAGAAAGGGCGTTTTTCTATTAATATCGGGTTTTATAAATGTGATCAAAATTATTCTCCCACAGTGGATTATACATGAGTACAGTATATGGATTCCATAGACCTACATTGTCCCTAATAAATTATGTATAATAAGGCTGCGAGCCTATTCCCTATAATGATCAAAAATTGTTTTGATTGTTTTTATCTAGTTTAGAATTGTGAAAGGGTGTTTTGATGTGATAATATTAGGAAATGCATATTTAACCATTAAACAACAATCTAAAAACATGCCCCTCCACTCGCGAAAAATAACTATTTGGCCATAACCATTTGCCGTGGGATACAAAGTATGTTTAGGGGGAGGGGGGGGGGGGGCCAAGCCCCTCCTAACCCCCCCAGGATTTATTGAAATCCTCATATATTTAAACAGTAGGGAGTGAGGGTCTGAGCCTGAGGGATGAGACTGTGAAGCACAGAGGCGGAAGCAGCTTCAGAGATGGAGTTGCTTTGAGCTGTGAAGCTTCGCATAATTCACTCCTTAGACTGGAGCAAGACCTCACGGGCCTCACCGTGTTCAGCGGTAGAGTGTAAAGGCTATCAGCCTATGCCCGAGAGGGAGTAGTTGGAATATAGAAAAAAAAAAGAAAAAAAAAACCAACGCGAGACACCGAAGCTACACTCGCGGCGGATGTAAACAAAGCCACCCGCCTCTTGTGAGGTAGGCGATATAGAGGATATTTTGTTTTTTCAGGATCAGTATTCAATTTTTACGGGCATTTAGACACAAATAGGACTGAAATACATGGTATATGAAACCTATAGGCCATGATAACATCGATGTATGAATTTAATTACAAGATCTTTATATTGTCCCTAATTTTCCCAAGGTTTTTCGTTTTAGTTTTAGGTAGTTTGCATTAGAGATAGACCGAATATTCGCTTCGTATTCGTATGTGCGAATATTCGCTATATTTTTCAATATTCGTATTCGCATTTCCATTCATAGCTATTTGCAAATATACAAATATTTTCATGAAACCAATAGAAGATATACAATAATGTAAAATATTAAATTTTAAAGTTAACACAAACGAATAAATAACAGTGTAGATGTTCGTTGGGGCCGCTAAAGTGGAATGAAGTGTAAGCTTTGCAATAATAAATTTTCTCGGAAAGGAAAATTCACGTCGGGGTTGAGAAACCATCTTAGCAACAAGCACCCAGAACTCTTACAATATATTCAACATTAATTCATACAGTTCATTTCTGATATTGAAGAAATTACACATTCACATCGTCATTAACTTCCGGTTATTAATTTCATAGTATTTTAATTAACGTTTGTTGGTGATATAAAAAGAATTCCCAGTTCTTGAAGGATGACAATTTCATCCTTCAAGAAAGATTGAAATATTCGCAATTCGTATTCGAATTCGCGAATTGTATCAACAAAAATTTGCATTCGTATTCGCATTCGCAAATAGTGAAAATTTATATTTGTTCCATCTCTAGTTTTCATCATTATACAGTAGTTGAAATTAGTTACAATCCCCGGAAAATGTTATTTCTCCCATTATCCAACGATCTGAAAACACTCAGATGTAAGTCAATTTCAGAGTATATATACAATTTGTTTTCCCTTTGGATACAGGATGGGTTGAGGGGGCCCAAAGATGACTTATTGAAATCAGCATCTATTTTAACAGAAAGGTGCTTGATAAGAGTTTCACTGCCGTCAATAGGGAGATTTATAGGGAGAGTTTTTTGGTTTACAGTACTTTATATAGTGCACATAAAATGTATCTCCGGAGATTGAAATACATTTTAATATGATCTTTGCAACATCCTTATTCTATACAAGTCTTCAAATATTGAGAAATAATTAGTGGTAGTTTCGGTAATAAGTACCGAATAAGGATGGGCAAGAATGTAGTTACCGGGTGTACCGCCCGTCTTGTTTACACTACGCGGACGCTCACCATCATGTTCCCGTCTATTTTGACTGCCTTTGGATACAAAAATACATTACCCTAACCAAACAACCTAACCTAACCTAACCTAACCTAATATTATAGATTTATAAGTATTTATTTTATCAACTCTGCGAAGCAGAGTGGTATCGCGCACACAGATCCCACCCGTATACTGTGCACCACCATTCAGCTTGTCTGACGTCGTCGTCCGTCGTCGTCGTCGTCGTCCGTCTGTCTGTCCGGAAATTCCTACTAGACCGTTCGATGGATTTTCACCAAATTTCACAGGTATATTCATTTGGTCAATGCGAAGGTCAGGCAAAAAGAAATATTCCATTTAACTTAAAGGTTAAGGTCAAAGGTCAAGGTTAAAAATAAGGTCAATATTTCATATTTTTTAGTTCTCACTCAAATATCTTCATTTTCACTATACAAGTTATTGGTAACCTATATATCGTATTGACCAAATTTTAGGTAAATATTCTTAAGGCTAAGGTCAAAGGTCAAAATAAGTTTTTCACTTATTTCTTATACTAACTGTTAGATTCTCACAAGGCTTACCATATATATTCGGAATACCTAGGCCAAGGTCATACAAGAAACTATACAATACCATAAGAAAGGTCAAGGTCACAGGTCAAGGTCAAATGAAAGGTCGATATGCTATTTTCTGTAATTTTCATCCAAACTTCACACAATTTGGTGAGATAGTTGCACTTTAAATGAAAAGGAAAATAATACATTTGGACACATCATAAAGGTCAAGATAAAGGTCAAAGGTCAAGGTCAACTATTCTATTAATATATATGAAACTAACTGATGGGTTTTAATGAAATTAGGCATGCTTATTTGATTTTTCAGGGCAATGTCAATACAAACAAAATAAATACTCTTACATAAAGGTCCAGGTCACAGGTCAAGGTCAAAGGCCAACTTTTACTATTTATTTTACTTTTTACTCAAATATCTTCATTTTCACTATACAAGTTACTGGTAACCTTGATATTGTATTGCCCAAATTTTAGATAAATAGTCTAAATGGTAAGGTCAAAGATCAAGGTCAAAGGTCAAAATAGATTTTCTACTAGTATTTCTTATACTAACTGTTAGATTCTTACTAGGGTTACCATATATATTCGGAATACCTAGGCCAAGGTCATGCAAGAAACTATACAATTCCATATGAAAGGTCAAGGTCATAGGTTAAGGTCAAATAAAAGGTCAATATGCTATTTTCTTTACTTTTCATGCAAACTTCACAAAATTAGGTGAGATAGTTGCACTTTAAGTGCAAAGGAAAATAATGAATGTCGAGACATACCAAGGTCAAGATAAAGGTCAAAGGTCAAGGTCAACCATTCTATTGATGTATATGAAACTAACTGATGGGTTTTAATGAAATTATGCATGTTTTTTTATTTTCATGGGCAATGTCAATGCAAAAAAAATGTACTCTTACATCAAGGTCACAGGTCAAGGTCAAAGGTCAACTTTTATTATTTAAAAAAATATACTAACATTTTGGAAAACTGGCTGTGTTATGGTTTATTACTTAAATATTATATTTATCAAATTTCAAATACATATTGAAATAGTTAAGGCCAGAGGTCAAGGTCAAAACAAGAGTATTTGTCATTTTCCCTAAACTCCTCCTAGACTGTTTGATGTATTGTCGCCAAATTATACAGGCAAATTCAGTTGGTCAATGCGACGACCATCCATATATATGTATTATATTTTATGTCAAAGGTCAAAGGTCAAGGTCGCATTATATGATCACTATTTATAATAAATATGTTTTTATACGAATTACACCATAGTCATAATGATAGGTAATACGAAAATTGCAGTTAAACTAATTAAATCCTCGATAAGAAATTTTAAGGTCGAAGGTCAAGTCCAAGGTCAAAATATGATTTTTACTAGTATTTCCTGTTTAATGTAAGATTCTCATTAGGCATACCATGCATATTCGGGATGCCTAGACCAAGGTCATACAAGAATAAACATAATTCCATTTGATAGGTCAAGGTCACAGGTAAACGTCAAAGATAAGGTCAATATGCAAATTTGTTTACTATTCATGTAAATTTCACGAAATTCGTTGAGACAGTTGTGATTTAAGGGAAAATTAAAATTTTAAATTTTCAGATATCATGAAGGTCAAGATGAAGGTCAACTATTCTTTTAACCCGGGAACAGCGGGGAGACTCTTAAGAGTCAGGGAAAAAAACAATTCCATTTAAAACACCCAATTTTTTATTTAATTTTTTTTTTTTGCCCCTGGGCCATGCCAAATATCACTCCTCCACCTCCCCTCCTTCAGTTATCACCTATTTTCCCTGTTATTCCCTGATTCTGTGGTCTATTTTCGTGCTAACATTAGCGAGTTGGTAGCAGAGCGTTGTCATCACTATTACCAAGCGTGGGAGACAGCGAGAGAGAGACTATTGCGTAACAGTGTCTCTCCAGACAAGGGGAGGGCAGGAGGGCAGGGAGGTTGCCTCAGCCATACATTATGTAACTCCCGGCCTGTATTGCCGATTTTGACCATCCAAACACTGTTTCCACTTGTTTTATTGTTGTAACAGGTTAATACCTTTATAATCAACCTATAATAGGCGCATATGGATAAGTATTAATGCTATTTATGGTAAAATAACGATGTTAGTGATGGGACAGCTCAAATACGTGCGCACAGGAGTGTGGTGTCTCATACCCCCCATACGTACGTCTTAGGTTAATAACTCTGAAACTAACTGATGCTCTTTAATTAATGAAATTTGACACATTTATTTGATTTTCTAGGGTTACATCAAAGCAAACAAAATATAATCCTACATAAAGGTCAAGGTCACAGGCCTAGGTCAAAAGTTAACCTCATCATAAAAATACTCAATTTTTGATAAGCTGACGACTTTTAGTTGCATTTTACTTAGATAACATACATATATATATATATATATATATATATATATATATACACGTATATATAAATATATATACTGTACAGTATATATATGTATTATATATATATATATATATATATATATATATATATATATATATATATATATATATATATATATATATACATAAATATATATATATATATATTATAACACTTAAGGTTAAAGGTCAAGGTCAAAGAACAAAAGAAGAGTGTTAATAATTTTTTTTTTTTTTTTTTTATAATGCGAAAACTGCACACCCACTTTATTATAAGTACAGTATTTATAGATGATTTATATTGTATGTCGGTAGTGGTACACCCGGTAACTACATCCATCCCTAAGGATGTTGCAAAGATCATATTAAAATTTGTTCCAACCTACGGAGATGCATTGTAAAACCAAAAAACTCTCCCTACATTTTTCAAAAGTCAAAGGTCAAGGTCAACCATTCTATTGATGTATATGAAACTAACTGATGGGTTTTAATGAAATTATGCATGTTTTTTTATTTTCATGGGCAATGTCAATGCAAAAAAAATGTACTCTTACATCAAGGTCACAGGTCAAGGTCAAAGGTCAACTTTTATTATTTAAAAAAATATACTAACATTTTGGAAAACTGGCTGTGTTATGGTTTATTACTTAAATATTATATTTATCAAATTTCAAATACATATTGAAATAGTTAAGGCCAGAGGTCAAGGTCAAAACAAGAGTATTTGTCATTTTCCCTAAACTCCTCCTAGACTGTTTGATGTATTGTCGCCAAATTATACAGGCAAATTCAGTTGGTCAATGCGACGACCATCCATATATATGTATTATATTTTATGTCAAAGGTCAAAGGTCAAGGTCGCATTATATGATCACTATTTATAATAAATATGTTTTTATACGAATTACACCATAGTCATAATGATAGGTAATACGAAAATTGCAGTTAAACTAATTAAATCCTCGATAAGAAATTTTAAGGTCGAAGGTCAAGTCCAAGGTCAAAATATGATTTATACTAGTATTTCCTGTTTAATGTAAGATTCTCATTAGGCATACCATGCATATTCGGGATGCCTAGACCAAGGTCATACAAGAATAAACATAATTCCATTTGATAGGTCAAGGTCACAGGTAAACGTCAAAGATAAGGTCAATATGCAAATTTGTTCAAATTTGTCATTCATGTAAATTTCACGAAATTCGTTGAGACAGTTGTGATTTAAGGGAAAATTAAAATTTTAAATTTTCAGATATCATGAAGGTCAAGATGAAGGTCAACTATTCTTTTAACCCGGGAACAGCGGGGAGACTCTTAAGAGTCAGGGAAAAAAACAATTCCATTTAAAACACCCAATTTTTTATTTAATTTTTTTTTTTTGCCCCTGGGCCATGCCAAATATCACTCCTCCACCTCCCCTCCTTCAGTTATCACCTATTTTCCCTGTTATTCCCTGATTCTGTGGTCTATTTTCGTGCTAACATTAGCGAGTTGGTAGCAGAGCGTTGTCATCACTATTACCAAGCGTGGGAGACAGCGAGAGAGAGACTATTGCGTAACAGTGTCTCTCCAGACAAGGGGAGGGGAGGAGGGCAGGGAGGTTGCCTCAGCCATACATTATGTAACTCCCGGCCTGTATTGCCGATTTTGACCATCCAAACACTGTTTCCACTTGTTTTATTGTTGTAACAGGTTAATACCTTTATAATCAACCTATAATAGGCGCATATGGATAAGTATTAATGCTATTTATGGTAAAATAACGATGTTAGTGATGGGAACAGCTCAAATACGTGCGCACAGGAGTGTGGTGTCTCATACCCCCCATACGTACGTCTTAGGTTAATAACTCTGAAACTAACTGATGCTCTTTAATTAATGAAATTTGACACATTTATTTGATTTTCTAGGGTTACATCAAAGCAAACAAAAATATAATCCTACATAAAGGTCAAGGTCACAGGCCAAGGTCAAAAGTTAACCTCATCATAAAAATACTCAATTTTTGATAAGCTGACGACTTTTAGTTGCATTTTACTTAGATAACATATATATATATATATATATATATATATATATATATATATATATATACACGTATATATAAATATATATACTGTACAGTATATATATGTATTATATATATATATATATATATATATATATATATATATATATATATATATATATATATATACATAAATATATATATATATATATTATAACACTTAAGGTTAAAGGTCAAGGTCAAAGAACAAAAGAAGAGTGTTAATAATTTTCTTTAAACTCTTCCTAAACTGTTTAACCCTTTGTGTACTGGCGACGTTTTTCTTATTGTATTCTAGCTATAATAAAACGATTTTGTGGAGGTTACGAAGGATCTGTGGTAGTAAAAAGGGTTAATTAAGATAGTTGAACGCCTGCTAATTTTATGGAGGCCCTTCATAAACTAAAATAATAAAATCATCTTAATATCCAGTATGAAATGAAACCGACAGAACTGTACTGAACGGGTTACGTATCGTCACCAAATTTTGCTGCCAAATTCGGTTGGTCAATGCAACGCTTCTCCAAATTTTGTGTTTTTGTTATTCAAAGGTCAAGGTGAATGGTGAAGGTCACAGCTTATGGTCACAATTTCTTTCTTATATATATTTTAAATTTGAATTACACCATATTCAAAATGCTACAAAATAGTGTTACGCTGACCCTATTATAGATAAATATTCCAATGGTTAAGATTCAATGTGATCATAAATGTAATTATATATATATACAGTATATATATACTCCCAGGCGGACATGAACCACCAACAGTCAGGACGAGTGTCTATGCTTTAATCCACTACACACAAGTATCCTCTATCACGATGTGGTATAGTCGATTAAAGTATGGGCACTTGTTCTGACTGTCGGTGGTTTAAGTCCGGCTGCGAGTATAAAAACATTTAATATATACAGTATATATACTGTATATAAACCGATTGTACCTAAGATATTCAATACTACTTGCAGAATTCTAGGTCGCAGAGTTGCGTATGCATTTTTTTTTTTTTTTTTTTTTTATAATGCGAAAACTGCACACCCACTTTATTATAAGTACAGTATTTATAGATGATTTATATTGTATGTCGGTAGTGGTACACCCGGTAACTACATCCATCCCTAAGGATGTTGCAAAGATCATATTAAAATTTGTTCCAACCTACGGAGATGCATTGTAAAACCAAAAAACTCTCCCTACATTTTTCCCTATTGACGGCAGTGAAACTCTTATGATTTTCGGTGTGAGCGTCCTGAGTTCGAATCCATGGACTACTGTGTTTGTAAATTTCATTAATCGATTTTAGGAGTAGAGTTGGTTGTTGGAAGGAACATAATAATTAAGCCCCTTACTGTTAAAATAGATGCTGATTTCAATAAATCATAGCGGGGTGAGGGGGTTGTAACTAATCTCAACTACTGTATAATGATGAAAACTACCTAAACCCAAAAAGAAATACCATGGGAAAATTAGTGGTAGTTTCGGTAATATTTTCCTTTTTACCTACTGTGTTGCGGACCAGTAATATTTACCAAACTTAATTGTTCGCTAAAACCTTGAGTATTACTGAATAAGTTGGTCACGAATTATTTTGCAATATTTGAAAACAAATATGGAATCTATATGCTCTAAACATCATATGAAAATGTGTTTTATGCCTCGGCAAAACCTAATAAAAATATATGGTACTAAAATGGAATTTGTCCGTAACATGGTTGTCAATAACTTAAGGCCTATAGACGGCACCGATTCGTACACACGCCATTTTCACCTCTTTCCCGAGGTCTGTCCATCAGCTTTTTAGTCAACACTAACTCCACCTGCCTATCTCTGTCGAAACAGAGATAGCACTCCTATACGTATCACGCCACGAGACACTACTGGGTTCCTATTTTTTTTGTGTGAAGAAGTCATTATAACGCATAGGTTACATCACTCATACCCTCGGGAGCCAATCACTCAGGTGTAATATGTTGATTACGTCATTGCAATCGGCCAATCACAGATACCCACCTTGATTTACCTGATAATCGCCAGTCGAGTCATGGCGGTAGACTGTAAAGGTCCAGGATGTTCGCCTCTGCCATACTGTGTTATTGTAGAAACTACAAGAAATAATACTGTTGCCCTGAAAGTATTTACAGAACATGGGTGCTTGCCTACTGATGTGACGTGTAAGAGGTAATATTTTTTCGCATAGGTTTAAACTTCCGGTAATTAATGGGTAATAAATACGATAATGGATTATTTTAACTTGCGTCCGCTGCCGCACTGTTAGTGTTGTCAACCTCTCGCTGCCGTCGGACAAGTGTGGCAGAGAGCCAGGGCTAGTTTTGTATCCCATGTACTGAGTACTATGAATCCGCTGTAGCTGGCATGCAAGGGCTAGTTTAGTATCCCACGTACGGAGTACTATGAATCCGCTGTAGCTGGCATGCAAGGGCTAGTTTAGTATCCCACGTACTGAGTACTATGAATCCGCTGTAGCTGGCATGCAAGGGCTAGTTTAGTATCCCACGTACTGAGTACTATGAATCCGCTGTAGCTGGCATGCAAGGGCTAGTTTAGTATCCCATGTACTGAGTACTATGAATCCGCTGTAGCTGGCATGCAAGGGCTAGTTTAGTATCCCACGTACTGGGTCTAGGTTAGGTTAGGTTGGGTTGTTTGGTTAGGTTAATATACTAGGTCTCAGAAACAAGATTCGTAGTTGCGGTAGTATTTACAGATACGCCCGAATACTAAATGGGCGGCGGCCCAACCGCCATGGCACCGGTAAGGGTTCGTGTTGTATCCCACGTAGGCCTACTAGGTACTACGGACATATTGTAGGCGTTAGGTGTGGATTAGGCTTGTATCCAATGTACTAGGTCTATGTTACTGGATATTTATGATTTAAATAAGTGCTACGTTTTCGATAAATCTGGTTATATGGCTTAGCAATTAGGGAAAACATGAGCCGATTTCCGACATTTGGTTAGTCTTTTTCGACTCGCAAAATCCGAGCCAAGTTTTGCCAAAACTTGGCTCGGGTTTTCCAAAATTCGGCTTTTTGGGGTTTGCAATTTCGGGAAACCTGAGCCAAATTTCTAAATTAGGTTACTGACATTTTTTACTCTACAAACTCGCAAAATCCGAGCCAGCTTTGGCCAAAACTTGGCTCGGGTTTTCGAAATATTGGGTTTTAGGCCTTTGAAATACCTTATAACCCGAGCCAAGTTTAGCTAAAATACGTTTTTATCGACGTATTACTATCGGGCGGCATGTCTTAAGATCGTTATATAATGGGGAAATCGGTTAATTCGAGGGTTGTAATTATTTCCAGACACTATATATTGATCAAAACTAACCGAGAAAAATAAAAAAAATCCATGGGTAAATTAGTGACCATCTTAGTGAAATTTTCCAAACCTTGTTCAGAAACTTCGTAAAATCAGGACATACTTACTTTAGAGGAATCTCGTTGACCAGAGGCACAGCTTATTTGGATAAATCTACAGTTATACTACCCCTTTTTTGTCGCTATTTTGTTGGTACTAATTGGTTAATATTATTAGTAGTAGACTTAGTATGGTTTGATGATGCGCAGAAATGTATATTTGACTTGGAATAGATACATTGAAGTATTACAAACCTTCGGCAAAGTGAGACTCGTCCGCAGTTTGTTTACCTGGGTACGTGTACGGTCGAGGTTAATAAGTGTTGTCAGATATTTCACAAAGTTTCGGACACTGACTCTGAGGGATAAGCACTATTCCCAGTAACTATAAAGGTACCAATAACACTTGTTGAGCGAAAACCACAGAAATCTATGACACCACTTAATACCCCCGATTGTTCAGTTGGTTGGGCCACGGCGTAATTGTTTTTGCTCCCTGCTGTCAATATATATGATGATGACAATAAGTCATGGGGGTGTGAGGGTGGGCAATCCCCCCCTCATGGGGAAAACGGGTTTTCAGAGGCTTGTAATTACTTCCAAACACTACATATTGATGAAATTAACACAGAAAACTAAATAAATCCATGGAAATATTAGGGACAATATAAAGATGATGTAATTAAATTCATACATCGATTATATCGTGGCCTACAGGTTTCTTATAACATGTATTTAATTTCTATATGTGTCTAAATGCCTGTAAAAATGTATTATTGGTCCTGAAAAAACAAAATATCCTCTATATCGCCTACCTCACACGAGGCGGGTGGCTTTGTTTACATCCGCCGCGAAGAAGAAGAAGAAGCTTTGGGGGAAAGTTGGTGTTTGCCCCCTACTGTTTAAATATATGACTATTTCAATAAATCGTGGAGGGGGGACCACCTCAACATATTTTGTATCCCACGGCAAACGGTTATGGCCAAATAGTTATTTTTTGCGAGTTTTTTGCGAGGGCGTGTTTTTAGATTGTTGTTTAATGGGTAAATATGCATTTCCTAGTATTATCACACATCAAAACACCCTTACACAACTCTAAACTTGATAAAAACAATCGAAACGTTTTTTTAGCAATTTAATTACATCATCTTTATAGTGACCAAAATTAGTGACATTAATATAAAAACAAATCCGGGTTTTTTTCAGTTTCCGCGTCTGCTGAACCATCCAAAAAACACGCTCAAAGGCGTGTTTTGAAGGGGGGATGTGGGGGGTAGGGGTAGTTGGGTATGGGTAGTATAACTGTAGATTTACCAAGCTGTCTCATGATATGCCCGTCAGGTTCCTTATTTATGCTTGGTGCATAAAGCTCCGTTATAGCTGTCCTGTATTATGGTTGTCACTATACACCCTCTTCTCTCTTGATGAAGCCAAGTAATTCTCTTCTTGGGTGGTTGTGTGTTTGAGGGTCCACATTTGGCAGCAGCCTCTCGAGACTCTTCCAAATATCAATGATGGTGTATCTGTTACGGTGATATTGGAGAGTAAAGTCAAGTGCCGTAGCCTTTCCTGGTACTGAAGGAGTTTCATCCTTCAAAACAAATAGTGTGTGGTACTCCTTTAACATTAAGTAAATAGGGTGACAGGTCAGTTGAACCAGTGCCACTTCAACCAGTGCCACTTTAACCAGTGCTAACTCAACCAGTGGCCACTTCAACCAGTGACCATTTCAACCAGTGACCATTTTAACCAGTAGGTTAGGTTAGGTTAGGTTAGGTTAGGTTACTGGTTGAAATGGTCACTGGTTGAAATGGTTACTGGTTGAAGTGGACACTGGTTGAGTTAGCACTGGTTAAAGTGGCACTGGTTGAAGTGGCACTGGTTCAACTGACATGGAACCAGTAAATAGTTGTTACTCACTGACTATTATGAACACATAATGAATGTCAAGAAACAGTGCTAACAGTATACAATTATAGTTTTAAACGAGGTTGGTGGGGAACTGACTGAACAGGAAGAGCAGACAACACACAACCTATCAATTCACTGATATATACAACACTGCCCAATAATTATAGTAACAAGACAATCGCTCGGACGTATTCTGAAACAAGTGGGAAAGACGCTGTCCATACAATATTGCACAAAATAAATAGAAAATTCACATTATTTTGTGAAAAAAAAAAACGTTATATCACCCAGTTTCTTAAAGGCTGCAGTATATTTCTATTTGTTTACGTTATCAATGGCTTGGGATTCACTGTGGCGAGATTTGCAAATATGATCAAGATTGTTCTTTTTTTCATATGACTCATTTCCCAAGTGTCTTGTTCGCATTAGGATAGACAATACCCTTCCCACATACTCAAGAATACGACTCCAAATGCGATTTTAGTTCACAATCTTCAAAACGAGATGGAACCGTTTTAGGCATTTAGTTTGATGACGCCTTTTTAGTTTTATTATGGCAAACGCTTAATAATTTGAGTAGGCTAAAAATGTGTCTCGAACAATCAAAGTCTTAACACTGATACTCCGAACTAAATTGGGTAAATGTTCTTTTAATAGTACGAAAATAGGTAAGCAATTCAATGACAAATATACTAAGTTAATGCGCTTCGGAATTTGTAATCTCACTATGTCAATAACAAACATAACAACACGTTTGACAGTACAGTCAAGTGCACAAATCGCGACGCACCCGTTTGAATCAGTATCGAACGCAAACGAGACTAAACACACATTTCTTAAAGCCTATATTTTTCAGAACTTGGATTTGAAAGGGAACTTATTCGAATTGACCACTTGCAAGTTTCAGGATATAAGGAAGTTGGAGCTGTAGACATCGCTATTAAACAGAGATGCAATAATAATGTAGGTTTCTGGTGGATAGAAAGTATGACTAATTTGGTTTGATATATCTATAGATGTACACTCACACGTACTAAGAGTTGCTAAGGGGTAGGTCCTTCCTTCCCCTATTCCACCCTGGGCAGGTGGAAGGGGGGAATCGGGTCCAGTCTACCCCCACATTCCACCCTCAAAATATCCCCAACTCCCCCACCTTCCTTCTCTAGCTGGCAGTTAGTGATTAGCGACGATTGTTCTCATGTATTGCAAATAATTGTTAAACAATCATTGCACATGCTTACAATGGCCAACATTTAATATTTATTTAGAATTTATTAATACAATAATTATACTATATCATTGTATTATCAAAATGAGTTTCTATACACAACGTGGGTTACACGAATCTTGGCTGTAGTGGTCTTGTGCCTCTCTCTCTCTCTGCGTGTTTGTCTATCTTACATTGCACTACTTTCTACGATCAAGATTTGATGTGATATGAATATAATAATGCCACAATTAAATCCAATCTCTACAGTATTCAGGATATTATGTTCACCATTATTGCAATCCACATCAGCGTGCCCTCTACGATCTACTCCTAGTTTCCCATATTACTTATAGTCCAGTCAGCGAAGGGTTGAGGTTAAACAAAATTGGAGGAATAGGTTTTGCAATTTATTTTAGTTTATTGAGGTGTCTAGAATGTGTAAAAAAAAAGTCCCACAAAATCCGAGCATGGGAAATGCCTGAAAATTGGTGAAATCTAAGATGGCCGCCAGACAAACAGCGGAAACATGAAAATCACCATAATTATTTAACTAAGAATGCTAAAGTCAAGTTTAATATGTCTATCCACACTAGTTTTTCAAGCTGCATGTGATGGATGCAGTCTCAAAACTGTTAAATCAAAAATAAATTATATGGCTGACATATTGATACCACTTGTCAGTGGACTGTCACATTAATATGTTTGTATTTTGCAGGTGCATGATCTTAATTAATGAAACATGGCTTCTGCATCGAATGAATGTATTGTGTATGAAGACAGTTGACTTGGATAAGCCCCAATATATATCGCTGTTACGAGAAAAGGGCTGCATTAGGATCAATGAAGCTACTAAGGCACGCAACATAGATCTGGCTGAAATTATCTACACACAAAACAGTCGACTCTATGTGCACAAGGAATGCAGACACATACATACACATCCAACTAGTATATCAGGGCGGCTCAGCAACAGGGTCCATCAATGGGAACCTCTCACCATCTTCGATCACATGCCACAGCTGAAACATGGCTTCTGCATCGAATGAATGTATTGTGTATGAAGACAGTTGACTTGGATAAGCCCCAATATATATCGCTGTTACGAGAAAAGGGCTGCATTAGGATCAATGAAGCTACTAAGGCACGCAACATAGATCTGGCTGAAATTATCTACACACAAAACAGTCGACTCTATGTGCACAAGGAATGCAGACACATACATACACATCCAACTAGTATATCAGGGCGGCTCAGCAACAGGGTCCATCAATGGGAACCTCTCACCATCTTCGATCACATGCCACAGCTTTTGACTTCAAACAGAATTTTGTTCTGTGTGGCATGATTATCGACATGGAAGCTGCATACAAATATCCATAAAAACGTGCATTACGGTTCAGTCATGTGATGGAGCTCAATTTTGAAGAGAGCATTAAAGAACACTGTATCAAGAGGAATGATTAATGGGCTACTGAGGTACAGTCACGAATTCTGCCCGTCTTTGATTTACCAGCTGCAGAAGATATATATCACCATGAATGTGACAAGCATTTTCGTGCAGGGAAGAACATCCCTTCAGTCTTCAATAATCAGGAAGAAGTCCCAAGGAAAAAACAAAAGCTTGGTCGACCAAACAGTTCAACAAAAAGTATGGCATTTGAAAAGGTAATTGAATATTTAGAAGACTATGATGATGAGCCAATCACACTGGATGACTTACATCACATAATGAAGATAAACATTGAACTGAGTGATGATGAAGTCTATAATAAGGTGCAGCTGAAAAGGTGTCTTTTGGATCACTATGGGGAAAAGGTATCCATCACCACAGTTAGACAACAACCCAACATAGTAACTCTAACATCAAATGTGAAAGATATCATTCAGGAAGCACATACAAGAGGTTCAAACTTAGAGCAATCTAATATGAATAGTTTAATAAAAATCGTAGGTGAGTACATCCGCACGGAGATCAAGTGCATGGAAAAACATGATAACATGTATCCTGACACTGAACAGATGAAGTCAATGGATGCAAATCTTGACTACCTCCCACATGGTTTGAGAACCCTTCTGCAGTCAATAATAAAGAGTAAAAACTCAAAGCTGCACACTGCATCACTTGGCCAGTCTATAATGCAATCAACATATCCACGATGTGTGACATTGGAACACAAATATGGCCACCGAGAATTGGTAGACATGATGAACAAGTTCGGTTTTTGCTTATCCTACACTGAGGCATCAAAGTATAGAAAGAATGCAGCATCTTCACAGGGTGTAGATATGATTGGAGAAATTTCAGACACATTCGGACAATACCAAGCAGATAACATCGACCATGCCAGCAGAACATTGGACGGTAGTGACACAATCTATGTTATGGGACAGATGGCTACATTCACTCCTGCAATAAAGGTCACACGGAAGATACTCCGTGCAAACGTGAACACGGAGGATCTGAAGAAAATTGGAAAAAAGGAAAGATAATCTACACAAAACTCGGATAATTCAGTCGTGATGAAAATAGCAGCAGACTTGACATTCTGTGGCGCATGTCACTTTATTTTCCGAAGCCAAGGCCAAGGCCACCTCTGGTCAGGATGGATGCAAATGATGCACTCTCAGGTCCCCCACCATGGCAAGAGGTCCAAAATATTTTTGCCCCTTATCGACATGACGCCAAGTGATCCTACTTGTGTGCGCTCAACATTGGAGTACTTGTCCAATCACGCCATGTGACATGGTCTAACACCAGTCATTACATTTTACCAGCAACTATGGTGGATTGCATACACAGTCATTGAGTCTCAACCATCTGACAGTCCACTGCGTGACATCATCTTGATCCTAGGCGGCTTCCACACTGAAATGAGCTTCCTGGGCACAATTGGGAGCTTGATGGCTGGATCTGGGCTTGAAGGAGATCATGTCCCAGGTGTATGCTGAAGGTAGTGTGGACCAGATGTTGTCAGGCAAGTCGGTTGCACGAGCTGTGAGGGCTAATTTTCTGGTGGACAGTGCCATGAATGCTATCGCTATCTCGGAGATGTTCAGTCTTCCTACTCCTGAAGAGTTCAAAGATCAGCCCCTGTCACCCTATTTACTTAATGTTAAAGGAGTACCACACACTATTTGTTTTGAAGGATGAAACTCCTTCAGTACCAGGAAAGGCTACGGCACTTGACTTTACTCTCCAATATCACCGTAACAGATACACCATCATTGATATTTGGAAGAGTCTCGAGAGGCTGCTGCCAAATGTGGACCTTCAAACACACAACCACCCAAGAAGAGAATTACTTGGCTTCATCAAGAGAGAAGAGGGTGTATAGTGACAACCATAATACAGGACAGCTATGAAAGCCTCTGAAAACCCGTTTTCCCCATGAGGGGGGAAATGCCCACCCTCACACCCCCATGACTTATTGTCATCATCATATATATTGACAGCAGGGAGCAAAAACAATTACGCCGTGGCCCAACCAACTGAACAATCGGGGCTATTAAGTGGTGACATAGATTTCTGTAGTTTTCGCTCAACAAGTGTTATTGGTACCTTTATAGTTACTGGGAATAGTGCTTATCCCTCAGATAAGTGTCAGTGTCCGAAACTTTGTGAAATATCTGACAACACTTATTAACCTCGACCGTACACGTACCCAGGTAAACAAACTGCGGACGAGTCTCACTTTGCCGAAAGTTTGTAATACTTCAATGTATCTATTCCAAGTCAAATATACATTTCTGCGCATCATCAAACCATACTAAGTCTACTACTAATAATATTAACCTATTAGTACCAACAAAATAGCGACAAAAAAGGGGATAGTATAACTGTAGATTTATCCAAATAAGCTGTGCCTCTGGTCAACGAGATTACTCTAAAGTAAGTATGTCCTGATTTTACGAAGTTTCTGAACAAGGTTTGGAAAATTTCACTAAGATGGTCACTAATTTACCCATGGATTTTTTTTATTTTTCTCGGTTAGTTTTGATCAATATATAGTGTTTGGAAATAATTACAACCCTCGAATTAACCGTTTTCCCCATTATATAACGATCTTAAGACATGCCGCCCGATAGTAATACGTTGATAAAAACGTATTTTAGCTAAACTTGGCTCGGGTTATAAGGTATTTCAAAGGCCTAAAACCCAATATTTCGAAAACCCGAGCCAAGTTTTGGCCAAAGCTGGCTCGGATTTTGCGAGTTTGTAGAGTAAAAAAATTCAGTAACCTAATTTAGAAATTTGGCTCAGGTTTCCCGAAATTGCAAACCCCAAAAAGCCGAATTTTGGAAAACCCGAGCCAAGTTTTGGCAAAACTTGGCTCGGATTTTGCGAGTCGAAAAAGACTAACCAAATGTCGGAAATCGGCTCATGTTTTCCCTAATTGCTAAGCCATATAACCAGATTTATCGAAAACGTAGCACTTATTTAAATCATAAATATCCAGTAACATCGACCTAGTACATTGGATACAAGCCTAATCCACACCTAACGCCTACAATATGTCCGTAGTACCTAGTAGGCCTACGTGGGATACAACACGAACCCTTACCGGTGACATGGCGGTTGGGCCGCCGCCCATTTAGTATTCGGGCGTATCTGTAAATACTACCGCAACTACGAATCTTGTTTCTGAGACCTAGTATATTAACCTAACCAAACAACCCAACCTAACCTAACCTAGACCCAGTACGTGGGATACTAAACTAGCCCTTGCATGCCAGCTACAGCTGATTCATAGTACTCAGTACATGGGATACTAAACTTGCCCTTGCATGCCAGCTACAGCGGATTCATAGTACTCAGTACGTGGGATACTAAACTAGCCCTTGCATGCCAGCTACAGCGAAAGTATTACTATTGACGGAAATATTACTATTGACGGAAATATTACTATTGACGGAAATATTACTATTGACGGAAATATTACTATTGGTGGAAATATTAATATTGTATATTCGCGACTGGGTGGTAAGGAGCGAACCGGTGACGACCACGAGATTAAAACTTTTATATCATTGGATAACGATGGCGGACATGAACCGTTTATGCAACGAATAAATGATCCCGGTATAGTAGCCGGAGCTTTTCTGACACCTCGAATATTCTACCAACAAGCCGAGGAGAGTCTCGTGCCCCCCAGCTCCCTCGCCGATATACCCCTATCGGTACTCAATCGGTACTCAATCGGTACTCAACGGGCGGCCAACGCATACTGTCTGTTTGACCTCCTAGACTCTACCATCCATAAAGATTATGAAACTGATTGGACGGGTTATCTGAGAAACTTTCGTAACATCTTCCCTTCTTCCGTTCTTTACGAAGGTATCACAGAGAGTCTAGATGAAATAGATATATTTAATACAATTCAACCAATAGGTGGCCTCCTAATAGAACCGACCAATATAGGCCCTAGAGAAATTGCTTGGCGGAGAGGTTATGTAGAGGAAGAACTCTGGGCCAATAGCCCGCTATTAACCAATTTCTATGCCGGGGGCAAGCACCTCTTTGGTGGTCTATTGGAGAAAAATCATCCACACCTTGAACCGGCACTCCCCGTCGGTCCCGGGATTGTGGTCAATTTCAACTCGCATGCCAGCGGGGCCTCTCTCCAACAGCACCACCGCGACCCTGTCACATATTTGGATTGCAAAGGACTTTGTGGCCACCCAAGTACATGGCACCGAAAACTATTTGAAAGATTGCTCCGTCCTAAACCTACCACCAAACATGCCCTGTGGATTTCCGCAACTTGTGGAATTTTCCCAGAGGAATTTCTTATCCAGCGACAGCACCATGGACAGATACGGCAATCAGTACGCCAACAAAAATAGGAGGATTATCTGGCCAAGGAGTATAATTATGAGGCCGTAAGAGAGGCCGTTTGTTCCCAGGGCTTTCATGAAACGAGAGGTCGGAAAGTTGGGAGGGGCTTGTATCATCCCCCACCGTGCGTCATGGAGACATTTATACAGCGACAATCGTGTACAAATATCGCCATGGTGAAAGACGCCAATTATTCACGTTTAAGCTTGATGCATTTCACACAACACTGTGCCAACTATATCCCCAACCTATTGACCCACTACAAATTCCTTCTGAATGGAGACGCCTGGATGGGCGCTAGTCTCAACCAATATCTGTCCATTTTCACGTTTAAAGATCAATACACGTACCCTTGTCCCCCGGAATCATATCACATTGGCCCGGCCTATGCGCGAGATGCTCGCCACCCTCTAGTTAACCCGCTCAAAAATTTGAAATATAATTGGGCTTACACATACGGTTGTTACGATACCGCAGAGGCGCTCTGCCGCGATCGGATGAACGAGGACGATTTGAATGTGGATGAAATTTCCAAGAGCGCGCTACACTCGCGATGCAGTCGGTCTACTCCATACATACTCGAAAAACGCCTACCCCTAACCACAATTGAAAGGTATACAGCCTACTTTAAAATCATAAATAATTATGAGAGTGTGGAAGACACGATCAATCTGGCCCATTTATTTCTGAGACCCGTAGAGTACACTACAAAAATCCCCCATGCACCCAACGCCTTTGTGGCCACTCCCTATAATCTGAACAACATGAATTATCTCTATGGTAGGCAATTACTCGTCCCTTTCCCACCCATTTCCGTTTCCAGTAGCTTCGGTATCCCTCCGGCGGATTGTTCCCCAAAGTTGAGATACGATATAGCTCATCCTAGAATATACGATAATGCCGAACGTAACCGACTCCTGGAATCTATGGTGACCGTGGGACCCAACATGAACCGATGTAATATTCTCAATTCTAGAGACGATGGACCGGGTGATATAATTCTACAACTGGGCGTCACCGTGAGCGACTCTCGGATGCCTGGTGTATCTACGTTCGTTCACAATTATCCCGTTAAACTCCCTAGCAGATATGGCTACGAATGTGGACAGGTGGTGGCTGAGGGTACCTGCGGATTTGGCGGCTTCTTAACTGGGTATAGACCGTGGCATCTCAATAATCCGAGTGGGTGGCTAGACGGTTTTACGACTCGATCGCCTACGGAAAATTACGATTTGGAATTTTTTTTTACCGATTTTAAAAAACCCAAGGCGGCATTCAAATCATTTATAAAACACTATGGGTCCGGAATGTTATTTAAGATTGCCGGTTCGTCTGAAAGTAATACGGCCAGTTTCCCAATGTGTAGCAGATATTCATATGGGTCGTACCCCTTCACCCGCCAAATGACCGACCAAGTGTCTCAACCTAGAGCCGTTATGGGTTTCTCTGATATGGGTGTGGGTGCCACCCCTCATGGAAGAGACCTCTCTAAATCCCGATATTGGGGTGAGCTAAGATGTTGAAGAAACACAATGGGGTTTAAATCCCGCCCCCCTAAAACTAGCCTAGCGTTATTTTTCTCCGAACATATTTTACACAAAGTGAACTGGCGACACAAAACGGGATTTATGTTATATATATATATATATATATTCCTAGGGGGCTGAAATGAACGTCCTTGGTCCCGATAGGAGCGCACCATGATTAATATAAGTAAACACATGGGAATCAACTCGTTGCAAATTACTTATGACAAAATAATCTCTAAAAAGTAAAAAAGCTACATGTTTATTTAGTCTATAATCAAACCTAAATATATTTTCCTCTATTTGCCGACAAATAATATCCGTTATGTAAGCGTTCAATTTTGTAAGGCTCGTTTGGTGGGGTATACCCTTCGATTTGTTCATAACTATGAGATTGGTATTGACCAAGATGTCTACGATCTCTATGGGTGTTATGGAACTACTTATCTGGGCTAATAGTTTATTATAGAATAATAAAAAAATAGCACACGAACTAAATTTAGAGAAGGTAAAAAACTCTCTACATTTCTCCCCCACGTACTTTCCTTTCGCTTGAAATAATACCCCGAATAAATTCTGGGTCTGTAAATTATATTTTTTACATAGATAATCTTTAACGTATAGACATAGAGCCTTCATTGTAAATTTATTGTTGGTATAAACACGATCCATATCAAATAGTATACTATTATTCTGCATTGACACCAAATAAGTTTGGTTAAATGGCGCATTTAATGTTACAAAGAAAGTTTATGTAGAGCATTTTCGTCCATAGATAATAGTGTTCTATTGGATAGAATGCATATAATCTCGCTGGGATTAGCTCTCGTATCGTCTACACATCCAACTCGCCAACCTAACGCGTCAGATACTCGATTGTGTCCATCGCTAATAAAATCGGTATAAGTCTTTGAATTTATCTCGTCTAGTTTTGATAAACATATATATTTAGATATAGTAAATCAATTTTCACAGGTGATAAATATGTTTTCCCCCATCATATTCAAATCTTTAACAAAGAGCAAATAAATATTTACTGAAAATGGATAATATTATCGAATATATAATAAAAGATTCCTTTAAGGAGTTGAAAGAATACGATTCGGGAAAAACAAATGTTTACCATTCGAATGATCTAGTAATATCTTTTTTACCCGTAAGTACTCGGTCAAAGCTGGCCATATCGAGAGAAGATCATGATATATTGAAATCTATCTTCACTAATGATTTGGATACACATCTCCGAAAAGCCGCTAAACGAATTCGAGATGAAAGTCTCTGATGGGTTTATCGGTGATTGTAGTTGTTGGTTTGTTTGTTGTATTCCATATATAGAGATGGGTGTTGATAAAAATAAATAACATATTCTTATCATTATCATCGGGGGTAATATAATCGAGGAATGCATGGGTTACTTTGTCGGTGTCTATATGGGTATGGGCCAAGTTAACCATTTCAGATGTGAAATCTAGACACTTGTTTTTAATAGCTGTGATATTATTTGGAAAATATTTGGTCCACTTATCATCTATACACGATGCGTATTTTTGTAAATTTAAAATTTACTTTTTGATATTATTACAATTTTGAAAAATTTGAGCGACCTCCGTTAGGTAAAACTTCAATATTAATTTAAAAGGTTGATTTACTTTAATATTTTGATTCCCGAAAAGGTTGTTTTTGTTAACATGGAGCGACCGATTTTTTGTATAGTGGATCCAATCCGATTCTAAAAGGATTTTATTACTATTGCGAAAGTTATTTAGTACTTTCTTTTTATTTGTGAATATATTATTATTTACATTGTCCGGGCCAAAGTGCATTTCTAACAATTGAACTATATTTTTCGGTGTATCGTTTGCTTACCTCATAATAAAACAATGCAGAATGATTTCGGCGTGGTCCTCTAATCCTACCGATTCCTTTAGAGCAAAAATTGTGGGATATTTGGACAATGTTTGTCTGTATTGTATACAAAATTGCATTAGTAGATCCATTTATGATACTTTTAACAAATCTTCTTTGTATATTTATTAGCAAATCATTGAAAATTATCATACCGAATCCTCCCACATCTATTTTTTTTGTATTGGATGTTTTGTGTATATAAAGGGCCAGTCGCGCTATTTTCTTCACAATGGAGGAATCACCGGAAGCCCTGGAAAATTATACCATAGAAAGCATCGAAGAACAAAAGTCACGTTTGAATATATCGGATGTGGATAGTAATCGTCTGGTGCGCGAAATAAAGCATATTATATTGGGCGAAAACGAGAATGAAGCTTCTACTTATAATGAACTAAAGAAAATTAAAACTAAGCTTGATAATTATAGAGAGATGATAGCGGCGTATGACGACTTGGATTATCTCTCGGATGAATATCTCGTGTTTAGCGAAAAAAGATCACAGTTAATATTCTATCTCTACTATTTGATATGTGTCAAAGATATATGGTAAGGATGTATTCTATTTTGAAACATCTCAATGCTACAAGTGTTCGCATAGAAAACAAGGAATACAGTAGAGAAAATAACATGTATGGTACAATTCGGCCAATGTTTATGGTAAAGGGCCGGCAAGTGAACTTTGTATTTTATTATGTGGGCATCGGTAACACTGAGAGATCGGAAAATCTTTCTCTGGGGGTTTGGTATAAAAATTCCTTTGAGGAATATGATGAAAAGGGGTCAAACGATAGACATGCTATCGTTTAAAATTATCGACATAAATTATGGGTACTACCATACCCAAACAGACAAAATGGTTGACAATTGTTCCCAGTGGCAATGCAAACATGCGGGCTGGATATATTTTGGAGGACCTTATAAATTACTTTAATCAGATTAGTAACAAAGATTATAAGAGTTGTGTCAATCTTAACTCCATTCTTCGCAACGACGACTACATTTTTACCAAGATACGCATTTTATGGCAATACTTCAACTTTCGGCCTCCACCAGTCACCATGATTATATTGGAAATGTCTATAGCCACGTTATTTTGCAACTTATTTTTATCAGAAGATACCACAGAATCTTCCATATTTAAGATGGAAAAGTCTAATGACGTGTGCCCGGACACCTTTCCGGCCAAGTTTGATGAAAGTGAGCTCTCACTATACATATAAACAAAGATTGCTGTGTCCTATCAATTCCGGGGTGTAAAAACGACGGTACCCATTGACTATAGATATTGACTATAGCATTCTAAATGTTGGCACCAAAGCTATTCCTCTGCCACCATCAATGATTCTGAGTAAATCGCAGCTACATACTCAGAATGAAAACCAGCAGAATTGCGTGGGTCGCTTTTTTACCAGCCATATAATGCACTGTCCTAAAATTGTACCGATTCTGGACACTGGAAATTCTTACAATAAATATATAATAGAAAAACTTACAATACAAGGCTATAAAAGCAAGCAAATAATAACACTAAATAAGAGGCCATTCCAGGACATTACGAATAAAGATGGCAACGTTATTGATGGTTTAACAATGAAGAAAATCCCGGACATTTTAACAAACATGAAGTCTATCAATAAACCCCTCAGTGATATATTGATAGAAATACCCTTTTATTTAAAGTATATGGATTCAAATATTGATCCTTTGAACAATTATTTTGAAGACCTATCATCTTCCAAATTAAAAGTTCACCTATCCAACATGGCAATGTTGAGACCTCTTAGAATGGGGACGGGAAATAAAGTGAATTTTTTTTGGGGCTCTTTCTATAATATTTCTGTAAAATGGGGACCTCCTGGAAGCTCTGTAATGCTACTAGGTCCCGTAGCCCATATATATAGTTTAGGAATGTGTCTCAATGCATATAGAAAGTCTAATGATTTTGATATACCTAGACCAACCGAGGATAAGGATAAGATAAGCATATACGAACAGGACGACTCTAATTCAATAAAAGAGTATATGAATAAAATATCGACCGCAAGTACATCCAACCAAAATAAACATGGCTTACAAGACGATGAGGATGACGAAATAGACCATGACATATCGATAAAAAGGGGTAAATTTGGAGAGAATGGTCAAATCGGTGATGATGATGGTGATGATGATGATGGTGATGATGATGATGATGATGGTGGTGGAAATCCCTTGTATGTATTTAAAAATAATAATAACGATGAATGACCAACCCAATAACTCACCAAATGTCTTATTGTTTTACGGCTTCGCTTCGGGGTTATATTATACGACCTTTTTTTATTATTTAGAGCCGTATTGTGTGCACGGTGTGGTATAATATTTTTACAATAAACTTTATATAACCAGAACACTCGTTTCGTTTTAACCTTGAGTCTCAGTTTATAATATCTCTTTATTGGCATGTATCCATATTTTTTAATATATCTTTAGGAAATATAATCTGGTTATATTTTCGAACCTGGAAGTGGACTTTGTCGAGGTTCAATTTTATGAGCTTTGAGTCTCGAACCTGGAAATGGGCTTCTTTGTCGAGGTTCAATTTTATGAGATTTGTTTTCGAACCTGGAAGTCGAGGTTCAATTTTATGAGCTTTGAGTCTCGAACTATCTCATAAGACAAAAAACCGACTAAATGAGGTTCTTGGTAATATTCGATGGAATCAGTTATCCAAGGACTGGTGGGTGGTGAGGGTCGTTTGGTACTGCAACCGACGGACAATCAATCAGAAAGAAGAATTTGTGAAATGATAGATAGAGGATATGGTCAAGAACTAGGGCAAACATTCTTAAAAACCCTCTATGTTTACGAGGGAGAGCTCCTTTAAATTCTCCAGTCGAGTGAAAAATAGAACTTTTGTGATAGAGGTGATTGCAGTCGGAAATGGGGTCCAATGTATGGCCCCAAGTAAAAATTATTCATGATTGTTCAAGACACGTGGATGTACCCCCGATGAAAAGACAACGACTTTCCAATCCAGTGTTTCTCCAATATTACCGAGGAGAAAGAGGTACACCGATTCGTTCGAATTCGGGAAGTCGTGAGAACTCCTGACAGATACTTCCCCGATTATCACCAATTATATACCCTCATAGTAGTAGTCAGGACTTCCAATCCAGTGTTTCTCCAATATTATCGAGGACCGAATCGTTCGAATTCGGCGAAGTTGTGGGAACTCTCGACAATCACTTCCCTCCATTATCACCAATTGTGTGCCCTATGAATTGGACCTCAACAGGTGTAAATATGGACACTCATACCGATATGCAGCATCAGTCATCCGCATCCCAAGCCAGCTCTTCAAATTCTCCAATATTTTGGAGAAAGAGACAAAAGGTAAAACTCAACAAACTAAAACTGAAACAAAGATATATATATATATATATAATTATAAAGTCAAAATCGCTACGTTTACTAAACTGAAATTACAAGTTCTTCTCTTGATTTGAACACAGAAGAGTGTTTAGTGGTGGTAAATTGTGATTAGGTGATAAAGCTAAATATTTATAAGGTCTCTTATGACTGACATTTAGATAATTATACATTTAATATTCAAATTATTTTCAATTTCGTAAATAGAATATTTATTAATTTTTAACCCTCTCGGACATATGATGCAATTTTGAGCCTATTAGGGATACTTTAAAAGAGTGGTTCTTAACCTTTTTTAACAACGACCCAAAATCCTGCCCTGAATCTACTATGCCGACCCATACCCCAAATGCCTAATAAGACATTAACTTAATGTTTTCAACATATATATATAACCCTTTCAGTATGATTACATTTTTAGGTCTGGCTACCACCAAGCTTGAGAAAGAGCAGCTTTTCACAATTCAAGGGGTTCACAAAAAAAAGTTAAATATATATTGCGTAAATATGATTAAGATTGACAATACAAGGAATAAATAACGAACATTATAGTCTAATAATATATATTTTGTAACCTGAAAAATACAAATATAATTGAGAAATCCTTTCGATATGACATACAAGAACAAATATTTCCTGGTTTAATATTACTTTTGAGAAAACCAAAATATGATTAGGCATGATTTATTATTAGCTTCTTCTCTCCAAATTAGGTTCCATATTGTGAGAGTCGACGCTCGGTGAACAAGTCAATAATTAATAATTAATCATTATTGTAGCTTCTCAAATTAGAGGGATTTTGATGATAGGCTGCGTGGTCATGCTCTGGTTGCAAACGGTTTCGGTACTTTATCTTCATGATCGTGAGTGCTGACAATCACACCGGTAAGTTGTAGCAAAGGGAAGGAGCACTTTTATGGGCTTCAACTCTATATATCATTATTAAAAAATTATATTTTCGGTGATAGTTTTGCTAACGCCAGTATCAGCGTGTTTAATGTTTCGGGTGACGGATCCAGTGCTGTTACGCCAAATTTAATTTTTTTGGGTACATCTATAGGAGTGTTTGTCGACGAGGCAAACAATCAACAGAATGTAAACCATTTATTTTTGCGGTCGTGTGAACGGAATCTTTAAATGGCAATATCCGGAGTTAAACGGAAACACCCACAGGACCCTACCGACGACGATCCACCGCACGAGAAGCGGACCAGAAGAATTGAACCAAGGGAGAAATGTTTTAAAAACACAGCGAAATTATTGTGCCTCAAGACGCTCACTTTCTGGCAAAAAGGTGTCGTTAGTAGACACATGAATGTCGCTTCATTCATCAAATGGTTGGGATTAAAGGATTATTCCTTCTCGGATATTTTTTTTAAATCAGATACCATTCTCAATGACGCAATCAAGGGCGTTTTCTCCCCTCGTTATACCAATTTTGTGGTAGATACCCAACACGATACCATGTTTTTAATCAATACAGCAAAGACGAATTTAAATATGCAAGAGCTTCAAACCCTCAGTATGAATATGATCTACGTGACCAATAATAGCTTAGAGGTATATCTAGACTTTGAAAACGCCAATTATAATCAGAACATTACAGATAAAAGTCAAACGTACGATTTCCCCGAAAGAGTCATCCTCGAAAGATTAGCTCGCGATAAAGTCAACATTCTGAAATTTACCGGGAGACACCACGACAGTGTTATAAAGGATGTGGTCCTATTCTATCATGGCGGCGGCCGTGATACCAACCCCCCGGGGGAATAATAATAATAATTTTCCGGCGGGTATGTATCCCTCATCTTCCAATAATAATAATAATAAACACACCAAATCCATCAAAACCTTTGCTCATCCAACCGGCTATGGAATAGTTGACAGTATTGTTCGAACCTGTCCTTTATTGTAAATTCGTCGAATTTTGGCTCGGGGGACCCAGAGAGTAATAGGAAGAAGAAATGTACTTCCCAGCTAATCAAAATGATTGCTTCCCGTGACTCAATGATGAATGTGAGAAATTTATACGAAAGTGCACAGGGTATATCCGTAACTTGCACCCCAATTTTATCGTCGAATAGTTTTGAGCAAGAATTTGATATAGATAGTGCGCTCCAAAACGGTTCGTAAACTTTAGTTTCAATACAGTTTCAAATTAGAAAAAACCTTACTCGACCGACCAAATTTAATTTATCTATCGGGGTACAATTTACCCTTTGACATATCATTTATTTTTGTTCGAATGTAATTGGTCAATTCACTTATTCATATCAAATTTATGTGTCTAGTAGATTTACTTGAACTTTTTAAAATAAAATATCCAAATCTCTCGAATTATAAGTTAAATTCGGCCGCCACTGGAAGGAACGGATACTATCGACCAAAAGATGGATGTCAGCGTCGCCGATCTGTTGAATTATTTCGAGTTAACGAACCTGGAGAACATTTTGGATATAATTACATACTGTTTACACGATGCTGGGTTGTGTTCATTAATTGAACAAAAGTTAAGCGTATTTATTGAATTAGATCACCATAGTTGTATGACAGGGAAAAATATCGAAACCATTTATAGTTGGATCCAGACGCCATCCAAGATTATAGATAGATCCATACTCGGACCAAAATAATTTGAAACACGTCACATGTTTCGATAGTTTAGAATTGCACAATTCTGAACGTCACCGAATAAAGGGTGGACTCGTCATGTTCCCTTTACAATCTACATATTGCGACTACTATCTAGCCACGGCAGATTTTAGAAGCCTATATCCCAGCCTTATGCAAACCTATAATATATGCGCCTCCACCCTGGTTTTTCACAATGGTATAGTCACGGCAATGACTCACTCTCTCGCCATTAACCGGCCCTCTTCCTTTGAGAGATATTCAGAGCTATGTCTCAGTTTAATGGGTGATTATGTACCATTCGATTTGGTGGATGATTGCTGGGAGGTGACGGTGGCAAAACCCATGGAGTTTTGCTATTTTCCTCGCAATAAATTTGATAGCTCCCTAGAGAGGATAGCATATCATAGAATGGATATACAGGTTGAACCTGGGGGTATTACCCACCTATTTCCCTATTATGTTGCGATAGGAAAGGCGGCATTATTTCCCTTTGAACCCTTACGAGATTCAAGAAATATTGTTGAGATTACTACACGAACGAGAGTTGGTATCGCCTGAGGAGGTGAACTCTCCGGGTTGTATAACGGAGGCTTTCCTATCTAGCCTCTTGATTCGATCCTCTAGTTGTGCTAAAACCCGGAGATTTGTTCACGAAATGACAGCCAGATTATGGGATACGGGCGCTTACACTCGTATCTGGTTATCTCGTACAAAATTGAGATGTGGTATCTTGTCCGATTTTTAAAGAACCATGGGGATGAGACGAGGCGAGATTCGTAACAAGATGAAGGGCCTGGACGAAAATGAGCTGGAAAGAAGAAGACTGGATGTTCAACAGAATCAGATTAAAATGATTATGAACTCAACCTACGGTCTTATGGCATTAAACAACAAACCCCTGGCTAGTTTGATTACCCAAATCGGCCGGAGAACCATTGCAGATAGCGGGACAATTAATTGATAAAAATTGTATAACTTCTTATGGGGACACAGACAGCTGTTTCTTTTACATGAATGATCCAACCATTCGGAGGAGTATCAGCCCGGATAAAACCTATCTTGATGTTGATTTATTACTCGAAATTGAGAGTCAACAAAAATGTATTGATCAAATTTCATGCGTATTAAAAGGCTTAAAACAGTCCTCATTTGACATGCCCGGGGTTAATGTTATGAAACTCTTACCCGAAAAAATTATATTGTTGGCAAATATTTGGGGGAAAAAAAGTTACGTCTTACTATATTGGCGGGATGAATCCACTCCCTATCGAGACCTAATAAAAGCCCTTTCCGAGGGGAATACGATTACTAGCAATCTCTTCCAAATTATACCTAGATCGGAATCGAGCCTAATAAAAACGCGGCGCGGCTCGACGCACATTCTAAGAGTTAATATATGGGGCATTGTCAATTTCTATCTCAATCGTTCCCTAAAGTCGGACAATAATGTTGTGGATTATGCGAGCCTCATGGGAGGTACAAATGTGCCGATGTCATTAAAGACGCCGGACGATATTTGGATATGTATTATAAAGGTATTTTTGTTAAAGGGGACTGTAATTATCTAGAGTTAGCAATTAATTATATTACCCAGATAAACAAATATTTTCCTCATTATATTCTGGGTCATATTCTGGCCAAGTTGATTAAGAACATTATTATTTTTAATAATAGTTTCACAGACATGTCATATTGGAAAAGTATCCGCAAGGAGACCCCCAATAGTCCCTACGATATAGCTCTGAAGGACTATAATAAGGATCCCGTATTATTCCCCGAATTGAAATTGGGTATCAAATCATTATTTGGAAATATGGTTTACGTGAATAATCTTTACGAGCTGAGATCTAACGATTGGGGGGTAAAGTGGTTTAACACCAGGAAAAAAAAAGTTGGAATACTCAGACAATGTGTGGCATTCTCTCGGGTATACTCCAAAAATCGGTGGTGGTGAATGTCTATAAAATTGTTGTGGACGCCATCCAAAAATTATACCTCGGTCTACAAAATCAATTTAAAACTAAGTTATCATTCTCGTTTCATCGAGAATGGTGTATGTTTTCAGTTAGAAGAGATTGAAGCCAAATTAAAGATTACTAATATAACCATGCCGGATAAACATGATATTGCAACCATAATGGACCATTTTAATTGTTGCGAGGATTTAGCTATGGAGATACAGAGCGCGTCCTCGCATCAGGTCCTATTTATGAATTTAATGGAGACAACCAAACCTCGCTCTGCGTTCATGTCGTGCAGTAACGAGGCGTGTCAAAAGATTCACAAATATTTTCTCGAAAATGTGAATATAAACTGTCGTCATGATAAGAAAGTATTTACACAAATGAATCCCGAATCATATCAAGAAATTAAATTAATAGTATCACCTTTACTGAGATATAAGTTGGATATCAATTATTTAATTGGCAAATGTATCGATACCATTTTCGGACATGTTAAATACTGTAAACTTTCCATTGACACCTATCAACATTTTATAAATATGCTATGGGGCGTCACATCTTGCAAGGATGTGTGTTTATTTACACTAGATACCCACATGTATACAGGTCTCATATATTACGTTGCAAAGTTGGATAAAGGATTAATTTTCATGACACCCGATGGAGAATTATGTAATCAGTTAAAACAATTCAAGTATTATTCTAAAGACAGGAATGCCTTTGTTTATATAACCAATCACGAAAAAATACATCATCGATCGAAACAGATGAAAATAGATACATATTTTCAAAAAATGCAAAAAATAGGACAAGTAGAATTGGATATAAAAACCCACGGCGATGGACCGGGAATATATAATTTTAATATTGCATTTTTCATTACAAACCTCGGCTTGACACGTTTTACCTTGCTAGGGGGTATCACCCTATAAATATTTATATTTCATTTATACTATATTATACCTACCAAGAATGATATTAATTATTATAATTATCCTAATATTCACTCTTATATATTATTTTATATGTATTAAACAACAACAACAACCCAAAAAGAATAAAGAGGACCTATTTGAGATTAAAAATATGATGATGCAAATTGTGACTGAGGTTAATATCTATGATCCATTATATATTGAGGCCATAGACCAATATACTAACATGAAAAGCAAAGGCCGTGTAGAAGACAGTGTTTTTATATATGATATAAAACCTATGAAAATTGCCAATAATAAGATGCACCAATATCGTGTACAAATTCAGCAAAATCTTAGACAGATGTATTCTAACTTACCACTACTAGAACTTCAGAGTGCAATTTTTGAATCTACTATAAACATTGTTAAATTTATGGATAGCGTGCGTATACTAAGACACTGTATTGGTAATTGGAATAATAAAAAACACAAATTATAACAATAATTTATTCGTTTGGTCTTTTTCACTACGGATACTGGTAGGATAGTGATAGAATGGGTATGGAAAATGTGCAAACTAGCATGGGAGAAGGGGAGTGCACCCGATGACTGGAAGACTGGCATAATAGAAAGGGCAAAGGGGAAAGAGGAGTGTGTGGTAACCACCGAGGAATATGTCTTCTAAGCGTAGTAGGGAAGGTATACAGTAGGGTAGTGATTGAGAGAGTGAGAGTGAGAACGGAGAAATGGATAGGCGACGAGCAGGGAGGTTTTAGGAAGGGAAGAGGATGTGTAGATCAGATTTTTACCCTGAATTGTGTTGTGGAGAAGTATCTGGAGAAGAAACAAAAGGTGTATGTTGCCTTTATGGACTTGGAGAAGGCCTATGACAGAGTGGATAGAGAAGGTTTGTGGAAAGTACTTAGAATATACGGAGTAGAGGGCAAGTTGCTGAAAGCAGTGAAGAGCATGTATGAGGGTGCAAAGGCGGCAGTACGTGTGGAGAGTGAGCAGAGCGAGTTCTTTGACCTGAATGTTGGTTTGAAACAGGGGTGTGTGATGTCCCCGTGGTTGTTTACTGTATATATGGATGGTTTATGAAAGAAATACTATCAAGAGCAGTGGATGTTGGTGTATCGCTGAAAAGGGAGGAAATTGAGTGAAGCTACCTATACTGCTGTTTGCGGATGATACGGTTCTGATGAGTGATAATGAATGGGAGTTGCAGGGTCTGGTAAATGAGTTTGGAACAGTGTGCGAAAAACGGAATTTGAAGGTAAATACGGGGAAGAGCAAGGTTATGATCTTCGAAAGGGGTGAAGTCACAGAGTGTGAGGTGAAGCTGAACGGTCAGGCTATGGAGATCGTCAACTCTTTTAAGTATCTGGGCAGTGTGTTGAGTAAAGATGGGACTATGGATGAAGAGGTGGGAGAGGGTACAACAGGGGAAGGGTTGTAGGAACGCTAAAAGCAGTAACAAGAAATAGGGTGGTCAGTATGGAAGTGAAGAAGTCCTTGTATGACAGTGTGGTAATCCCGACACTGACTTACGGAAGCGAAGCATGGACGTGGTTGAGAGACTCAGACCAAGAGTGAGAGCAGTGGAAATGAATTACTTAAGGAGTGCGTGCGGAGTTACATGGAGGATAGACAGACTAATGAGAAGTAAGAAGGAGGTGTGGTGTGGAGGTAGATGTGCTGGAAAGTGTGAAAAGGAACAACTTGAGATGGTTCGGCCATATGGAACGTATGGAAAGCGAGAGAATGACTAAGAGGGTGTACGAGAGCCAGGTGGAGGGACAGAGGGGGAGAGGTAGACCGAATATGAGGTGGAAGGATGGAGTGAGGAAGTACATGAACGAAGGCGGTGCTGGTTGGGGGGAGGGGCGTCGACTGACTGGGGACAGAGGTGCATGGGGGCGGTTCGTTCGTGGCCACCCCTTCGGGGATCACGGCGTCAGGCAATAGATAGATAGATACTGGTAAACAATTGTATGGCTGGAGAATGTTGGGTAAAAACACCCCCTCTCAGTTTACACCCTAATTTGTATGGCAATATAACATGTTTGGGCCATGGATTTTCGGTTGAAAGTGGTATATATGGATTTGTCGATTGTGTTTTTGTGATGCAGGGTGTGTATCTGGTAACATTGTTGTGTCTGAGCTTGTTATGTATCGATTGGTTGTGATGTCTTATCAGCTGAATCAGGTCCTGAAGTTCCACATATTTGTGATAATTGAAGAGTAGAATCTTGCAATGGTTGTTCTGGGTGCAATACTATGGATATTGATTGTTGTGAACCAGATAAATGCGGTCCCGATTCACCATCTGAATCTTGCGGTGGTTGCATGGTCTGTGCGTAGGTCCTCCGTTCAGTAAGCACCCTATTTCACCCTATTTCGTATTACTTGGGGGTGGATTTTTGGTTGAAAGTGGTATATCCGGATGGATTTGCTGTTTGTGTTGTTGTGTTTGCATTAGGAGGAGGGGGTGCAGGGTGTGTATTTGGTATTGTTGTGGTTGTGTGACTCTCCCTCGAACAGTGAGTGAAACAAGTTTTCGTGGCCTCCCACCACAAGACCGCATACACTCTTTGAATGCCTGAGCGGCAATCACTGGGAAATCAATGGGATTTTGTACCCAAAATGAATAAAGAGGACCTATTGGAGATTAAAAAATATGATGGCGCAAATTGGCGCTTCGGATAGTCCATGTGACCTAATGGCGCAACAATTCAATATCTGTATAATCAATATCAATATCTGTATAATCAATATCTATGTAATCTATATTGGCATAGGTTATATCTGTCACACTTCCCGGTGTAGTTTTCAGGTTGTCCATGCACCTTTAAATATATTTGTCATCCTTATATATTAAATTTGTACCCAAGCTTTTTTACTGTAGAAAAAAAATGAAAGGGCCTACTTGGTGAACCAATTTTGGGGGAAGAATGTGCTGTCTTGGCCAGAAAACTTTGAATGTGTTTGTTGGCGGTTTTAACCGTTCCCGGTTTCACGTATGGGTACTGGATACATTGGCGGAATTCTATGAAAAGAATCTCGATCCCCTAACCTACAATGTATATATAGTCTGTTTCTGGTATAATGTGTTTCACTTGACAAATTACTACAGTGGCGAGATGGACTCTAAAGCTATTGTTATTAAAGCCAAGGGGGCTTTCAGTAAGGATAAATCACTACTAAGTTTTCTTGAACAAGTCCAAAACACCATCCTTAAGGGTGTTCGCCAATCATCATCCATCACTAAGCTCCCCCCAGAAGAAATGACCAGGGTGAGACTAACCAACCAGATGTGATCGACCACATCAAGAATTTTAATAGTAAAACAATGTGGCATATGCCAGCGATCGGTTTAAACAAGTGGAACCTGGTTTATATTCCAATTAATTATGTGGCACCCACGCATTACCGCAATATCCTACCCAATGCTGGACATGTATTGGGTCTCACACCAAAGGAACACACCCTTCATGCTATACAATGCTACGCGTTAAAATCGCACATAGATGAGAAGGTCCAAGTCAACATATTCCCATTGCTCCTATTACCGGAGAAAGTAAATGTGTTCAAAGAAGAGTTAGTACAAGTACTCAAGGGAGACTCCAAGATGAGCATGGTGGACGTGGTTAGGTGGCCAGTCAAAATATCTCGCCGTAAGACTATGAAACAACAAGAGGATTGCAGCTATATAGAAGAGTTACAATTGTTAGACGTCCATAGTGGCCAGGTCATAGGCTTGAGTCGTTATATAAACCCCAAGTACTACTTTGCGTTAACTAGCTCATCGCTGGAGTGGTTGAAGGATGATATCATTGACGAATTAAAGAAAGAGCCAATGTTGGAACATGTGTCCTTCTTTGATAACACACTGACACGTAAGGATATATATATGAATACGCATGTTACCATTGTTGTATGTACCCTGGGGGAAGATACCCTGGAGGGAGAACTGGCTTCCGAGAAGCTGCAGTCTACTAAAGTGAAAGAGTTGAAGGATACCCTGAAAAAGAACCTGTCGAGAAAACATATAGAAGGTCATGTTAACCATACAGAACCTTTCAGGGCTATAAAGGGCTATGTGGCGGTTAATATGGATCTAAACACGGGCATAAGACGTTGGGTGTTGTCTTCTCTTTCGGAGGTCATGGGGTGTAAGGTTCACATCTTTGACGATTGGTTCTGCCCACACTTTTGTATTGGTCGTGATGAAAACGGCAATGTGAAAAACATTTCAGGTATTTCACAGTATTTCAGGATAAATTACCTAAGCAGCTACCTATAAAAGGAAACCATAAGGAGGCCCACCTCCTAGATGCAGTTACAGTCACCAATACTAAGATAGCCTTTGACACATTTATCTTTGGGAAAATCTCAGCCTATGACAGTACACCCATAATATGTGGGTTTGATACAGAGTAAATGCACCACCTAAGTGGTATAAGACACCCCATATAAATATAGATAGCTTTATCAAATTTCTTCTTATTGTGACCCCTTATGAATATAAATAACTTTATCAAATTGCTTCTTATTGTCTATTAGGTCGGGTTGGGACGTAGACACACAGAAGTAGACATACATATATATATATATATATATATTATATTATACTCTAAATCCCGTTTCGTGTCTCCAAGACAAGTTCACTTTTAGTGTGGGGTGTTGTCTTCTCTTTCGGAGGTCATGAAGCTATATATCTACTATGACAAGATGAGTGATTCAAAAATTACACTCTGAAGTTCTAGTGAACTTCAGAGTGTAATTTTTGAATCTGCTATAAACATTGTTAAATTTATGGATAGCGTGTGGTATGATTTTTTACAATAAACTTTATCTGACCAAAAAACGCGTTTCTTTTTCACCTTGAATAATGTTGATAAAGACAATGTAGAAGAATCCAGGAAAGTCGAAGTTTTTTCGAATCCGAATAAGTTATATTGGTCAAAGTGTTGTGAAGCATTCTGCTAAAGGGTGAAAGCATTCTAATTCCAACCCTACTGCAAATATCCCCTGTTTAAAGGGTTAATATCATTTGATGAAAATATATCAACACATGGTGAACTGGTCACACCAAATATGGCTTGGAACAGGTAAGATAGAGAATGTACCAGCCAGTGGAACGGCGCCGGGTGAGATCGACTCTGGAACACGTCAGACAGGGTTACCCCCCCTCCCCTAACCTACAATGTATATATAGTCTGCTTCTGGTATAATGTGTTTCACTTGACAAATTACTATAGTGGCGAGATGGACTCTAAAGCTATTGCTATTAAAGCCAAGGGGCTTTCAGTAAGGATACATCACTACTAAGTTTTCTTGAAAATGTCCAAAAGACCATCCTTAAGGGTCTTAACCAATCCTTACCCATCACTATACTTCCCCGAGAAGAAATGACCAGTATGTTATTGGGCGAGACTAACCAACCAGTTGTGATCGACGACATTAAAGGATATGGAATAAGCCAGTGTTCTGTTTAACCAAGTGGGACCTGGTTTGTATCCCAATTGATGATGTATTACCGCAATATCCTACCAGATGCAGAAAGGGTATTGGGTCTCACACCAAAGGAACATAACCTTAGTTCTATACAACGCTACGTGTTAAATTCGCACATATGTGAGAATGTCCAGGTTTACATGTTCCCATTATTTTTAATTCCATATCACGTACTTTTGTATAAAGAAGATATAGTACAAGCACTCAAGGCAGAACCCTACCTGGAAGACCCCAAGGTGGATAACTCAAACAAAAATCCCGGAGTAATCTACGTGGTTAATTGGCCAGTCAAACAACCCCACCGTGAGAATATGAACTACAACCAGAATTGCAGCTATATTGAGGAGTTACACTTGTCAGACGTTCAGAGTGGTCAGGTCATAGGCGTGAGTTGTTACGAAAAACCCAAGTACTACTTTGCGTTAACTAGCTCATCGCTGGAGGGGTTGAAGGATGATATCATTGACAAACTAAAGAAAGAGCCAATATTGGGACATGTGTCATTCTATACACGTAAGGATGCATACAGGAATACGCACGTTACCATTGTTGTATATACCCTGGGCCCCTGGTGGGGGGGATACCCTGGAGGGAGAGCTGGCTTACAAGAAGCTGCAGTCTACTAAAGTGAAAGAGTTGAGGGATACCCTGAAAGAGAACCTGTCGAGAAAACATATAGAAGGGGTTGTTAACCATGCAGAACCTTTCAGGGTTATGGGGGCTAATTATGTGGCGGTTAATGTGGATCTAAACACGGGCATAAGACGTGGGGTGTTGTCTTCTCTTTCGGAGGTCATGGGGTGTAAGGTTGACGTCTTTGACGAGAGGTTCTCCCCACACTTTTGTGTTGGTCGTGATGAAAACGGCAAGGAGAAAAACAGTGCACTTCAGGATAAATTACCTAAGCATCTAATGATAAAAGGAAACCTTCTAAACGCAGTTACAGTCACCAATACCAAGATAACCTTTGACACATTTATCTTTGGACCAATCTCAAACTATGATTGTATACCCCTAATATGTGGGTTTGAATTGTCCGATACAGAGTAAATGGATAGCGTTTATGTTAGAAGTCGAAACACCCTATGTATACCCATAATATGTGGGTTTGAATAGTCTGATACAGAGTAAATGGAGAGCGTTTATGTTAGAAGTCGAAACACCCTATGTACACCCATAATATGTGGGTTTGAATTGTCTGATACAGAGTAAATGGAGAGTGTTTATGTTAGAAGTCGTAACACCCTATGTACACCCATAATATGTGGGTTTGAATTGTCTGATACAGAGTAAATGGAGAGTGTTTATGTTAGAAGTTAAAACACCCTATAGGAACGACTATATGAATCGGCCAATTTCTCGTCGTGTCGATATTATCACTCCGGGCAGGGCAGCGACAACAATCCCGTCTCCGCTCCCGTATTGTCCAGGACTCATCATCTACATATAGGAGGAATCGAGATTGAAACGAAACAAGTTTTCTGGTCAAATAAAGTTTATTGTAAACAAAAAACGTAAAGTTGTCTTCGTTGAAGTCTTCGTCGTCGTCATTCTTGTAATTACCTCTTTTGGCGACGGAGGTGTGAGTAGTACGGTTCCTAAGCGGTTTGATCCTTAAATGTTACCAGCTGGATCGTTGGACCGTTTTATAACGCTGTCCAGTTCCAATGACGAACACTATATATTTGACTATACAACCGAGCTCTATCCAAATGATCCATTGGAAAGACGAATATTGATAAACTATTTTAATGTGGGTGTCCTAGAACATACAATAAGCTTTATTACATCCAGTCAGGAGATGGGTTTGTTCACCCTATATTCCAATATCGATATAAATGTAAATAAAATACATAAAATATACTATAATGCAAATTCGAATTTAGTATTTGGTATAAAACATAATATATTTAGGTATATTTTTGCCAACTTGATAAATAAAGGTGGCAAGGCAGCAATGATACTTACAACCTCTGAAAATGTACTTCTCCAAAGCTTCGGAGTGGAAATCTCAAATAAACAATCTGGCCATATTATGAGGAATGATTTCAAATCAATTCTTACTCTAGCAGGTCACATTCCTAATGAAGATGAGGTATATGGAATCCACTCCCCAAGCCAGTTACAAACTTTAAGCTACAGGAACCTACCCCCTTTTAGTGTATTACCCCCAGGTTTACCACCACCATCATTTGATCTATCATGTTGACAGTCCCGAGAATATTAAAGGTGTCATATATATTAAAAAACAAATGTACAATGATATATAGAAATGAATATACCCAAAGAGGGGAATATACTGAAGCCTATATGGGGTCTAGGAAGACCCAACAATATAACAATTAAGATAATTGTAATAAATATACATATTTGCATATAATACATTATTTTCTAATATAATAAGGGTTTATAAATCAATTTATTAATAGATATAATAAACACGAATATAAATTGTATTTTTGTATTGAAACCTTTATTTTTTCGTTGGTGTAAATTGTACAATCCCATTTTTAAAGGCAAAATCGATAGCTTTTAAAATATTTGATTGGTGAATAAAATTGGGATAATTTTGTTCCTCAATGAAGCCTGAATAGTGGTTTATATTAAAGATATTGTTATAAGGCTTGGCGGAAGATTCATTATCTACAACATTTATATTTTCCTGTCGGGGGCGTTTCATATCCAATATTTCATCATTAGATGTTTGTTTACTTTTCCGCCTCTTTGATATTTTTTAAAGATCTTCTCCCATATTTTCTTTTTCGATGAAAGGTAGTGGTGTTGATGGCGGTGAGGGATAATTCATTTTAGTTCGTCTATGAAACATAGATACATATATGTTTAACTATATATATATATATATATACATGTATCCCTCGGAAAACCTTGGAAAAAAAATGGATAATATAAAAATGTGACGAAAGTATTACTATTGATGGTATATGATATATAAAGGGTTAATAATAAGAATGACTTCACTATTTGACTCACACATTGGATCTATCCCCTCCCTCCATCCCCCTCCAGTATATATATATAGTCAAGGTGATTCTCATCATTAAGTGGCCTCATTCAGTTTTTCGGATTCGAAAAAACTTCGACTTTCCTGGATTCTTCTACATTGGCTTTATCAACATTATTCAAGGTGAAAAAGAAACGCGTTTTTTGGTTAAATACAGTTTATTGTAAACAAAAACATACCACATATCCATACATTTAACAATGTTTATAGTAGATTCAAAAATTAGTTCGACAATAAGAAGCAATTTGATAAAGCTATGTATATTCATCATGACCTCCGAAAGAGAAGACAACACCCCAAACTAAAAGTGAACTTGTCTTGGAGACACGAATCTATATTCATAAGGGGTCACAATAAGAAGCAATTTGATAAAGCTATCTATATTCATATGGAGTCGCTTATACAATTTAGGTGGTGCATTTACTCTGGGTCAAACCCACATATTATGGGTGTACTGTCATAGGCTGAGATTTTCCCAAAGATAAATGTGTCAAAGGTTATCTTAGTATTGGTGACTGTAACTGCATTTAGAAGGCCTTATGGTTTCCTTTTATATTTAGATGTTTAGTTAATTTATCCTGAAGTGCACTGTTTTTCACCTTGCCGTTTTCATCATGACCAATACAAAAGTGTGGGGAAAACCTCTCATCAAAGACGTGAACCTTACACCCCATGACCTCCGAAAGAGAAGACAACACCCCACGTCTTATGCCCGTATTTAGATCCACATTAACCGCCACAAAATTAGCCCCCATAGCCCTGAAAGGTTCTGTATGGTTAACAACCCCTTCTATATGTTTTCTCGACAGGTTCTCTTTCAGGGTATCCCTCAACTCTTTCACTTTAGTAGACTGCAGCTTCTTGTAAGCCTGCTCTCCCTCCAGGGTATCTCCTCCTAGGGTACATACAACAATGGTAACGTGCGTATTCCTGTATGCATCCTTACGTGTATAGAATGACACATGTTCCAACATTGGCTCTTTCTTTAGTTTGTCAATGATATCATCCTTCAACCCCTCCAGCGATGAGCTAGTTAACGCAAAGTAGTACTTGGGTTTTTCATAACAACTCACGCCTATGACCTGGCCACTCTGGACGTCTGACAATTGTAACTCCTCAATATAGCTGCAATCCTGGTCGTAGTTCATATTCTCACGGCAAGGTAGTTTGACTGGCCAATTAACCACATCCACCATCCTCATATTGGGGTCTTCCAGGTAGGGAGAATCCTTTAGTGCTTGTACTACCTCTTCTTTGGACACAAATACGTTATCCGGTATTAAGAGCAATGGGAATATGTAGACCTGGACATTCTCACATATGTGCGAATTTAACACGTATTGTTGTATTTGGTGTTGTGTATTGTGTATTGTGTTCCTTTGGTGTGAGACCCAATACCCTTCCAGCATTGGGTAGGATATTGCGGTAATGTGCGGGTGCCACATCATCAATTGGGATACAAACCAGGTCCCACTTGGTTAAACCGAACACTGGCTTATTCCATACATTTGTATGATTAAACTCCTTGATGTCATCGATCACATCTGGTTGGTTAGTCTCGCCCAATAACATACTGGTAATTTCTTCTGTAGTGATGGGTAAGGATTGGTTAAGACCCTTAAAGATGCTCTTTTGGACTTGTTCAAGAAAACTTAGTAGTGATTTATCCTTACTGAAAGCCCCCTTGGCTTTAATAGTAATAGCTTTAGAGTCCATCTCGCCACTATAGTAATTTGTCAAGTGAAACACATTATACCAGAAGCAGACTATATATACATTGTAGGTGTATAATATACACCTACTACTAGGTAGTATTACTAGGTAGTATTACTAGGATAATATTACACCTGGGTAGGGGTAACCCTGTCTGACGTGTGGGGTAAACCCAAGCCATATTTGATGTGACCAGTTCACCATGTAAAGTATTACTATTGACGAAAGTATTACTATTGACGGAAATATTACTATTGACGAAAGTATTACTATTGACGGAATATTACTATTGACGGAAGTATTACTATTGACGGAAATATTACTATTGACGGAAATATTACTATTGACGGAAATATTACTATTGTCGGAAGTATTACTATTGACGGAAAAATTACTATTGACGGAATATTACTATTGACGGAATATTACTATTGACGGAAATATTACTATTGACGGAAATATTACTATTGACGGAAATATTACTATTGACGAAAGTATTACTATTGACGAAAGTATTACTATTGACGGAAATATTACTATTGACGAAAGTATTACTATTGACGAAAGTATTACTATTGACGGAATATTACTATTGACGAAAGTATTACTATTGACGGAAATATTACTATTGACGAAAGTATTACTATTGACGGAAATATTACTATTGACGGAAATATTACTATTGACGGAAGTATTACTATTGACGGAAATATTACTATTGACGGAAGTATTACTATTGACGGAAGTATTACTATTGACAGAAGTATTACTATTGACGGAATATTACTATTGACGGAATATTACTATTGACGAAAGTATTACTATTGACGGAAATATTACTATTGACGAAATATTACTATTGACGAAAGTATTACTATTGACGAAAGTATTACTATTGACGAAAGTATTACTATTGACGGAATATTACTATTGACGAAAATATTACTATAGACGAAAATATTACGATTGACGAAAATATTACTATTGACGGAAGTATTACTATTGACGAAAGTATTACTATTGACGAAATATTACTATTGACGAAAGTATTACTATTGACGGAAATATTACTATTGACGGAAATATTACTATTGACGAAAGTATTACTATTGACGAAAGTATTACTATTGACGAAAGTATTACTATTGACGGAATATTACTATTGACGAAAATATTACTATTGACGAAAATATTACTATTGACGAAAATATTACTATTGACGGAAGTATTACTATTGACGAAAGTATTACTATTGACGGAAATATTACTATTGACGGAAGTATTACTATTGACGGAATATTACTATTGACGAAAGTATTACTATTGACGGAAGTATTACTATTGACGAAAGTATTACTATTGACGGAAATATTACTATTGACGGAAGTATTACTATTGATGGAATATTACTATTGACGGAAATATTACTATTGCATTACTATTGACGAAAGTATTACTATTGACGGAAATATTACTATTGACGAAAGTATTACTATTGACGAAATATTACTATTGACGAAAGTATTACTATTGACGGAAATATTACTATTGACGGAAATATTACTATTGACGAAATATTACTATTGACGGAAATATTACTATTGACGGAAATATTACTATTGACGAAAGTATTACTATTGACGAAAGTATTACTATTGACGAAAGTATTACTATTGACGGAAATATTACTATTGACGGAATTATTACTATTGACGAAAGTATTACTATTGACGAAAGTATTACTATTGACGGAAATATTACTATTGACGAAGTATTACTATTGACGGAATATTACTATTGACGGAAATATTACTATTGACGGAAGTATTACTATTGACGAAAGTATTACTATTGACGAAATATTACTATTGACGAAAGTATTACTATTGACGGAAGTATTACTATTGACGAAAGTATTACTATTGACGGAAATATTACTATTGACGGAAATATTACTATTGACGGAAATATTACTATTGACGGAAGTATTACTATTGACGAAAGTATTACTATTGACGAAAGTATTACTATTGACGAAATATTACTATTGACGAAATATTACTATTGACGAAATATTACTATTGACGAAATATTACTATTGACGGAAATATTACTATTGACGAAAGTATTACTATTGACGAAATATTACTATTGACGAAAGTATTACTATTGACGAAAGTATTACTATTGACGGAAATATTACTATTGACGGAAATATTACTATTGACGAAAGTATTACTATTGACGAAATATTACTATTGACGAAATATTACTATTGACGAAATATTACTATTGACGAAATATTACTATTGACGAAATATTACTATTGACGGAAGTATTACTATTGACGGAAGTATTACTATTGACGGAAATATTACTATTGCCGAAATATTACTATTGACGAAAGTATTACTATTGACGGAAATATTACTATTGACGGAATATTACTATTGACGGAAATATTACTATTGACGGAAATATTACTATTGACGAAAGTATTACTATTGACGAAAGTATTACTATTGACGAAAGTATTACTATTGACGGAATATTACTATTGACGAAAGTATTACTATTGACGGAAATATTACTATTGACGAAAGTATTACTATTGACGGAAATATTACTATTGACGGAAATATTACTATTGACGAAAGTATTACTATTGACGAAATATTACTATTGACGAAAGTATTACTATTGACGAAAGTATTACTATTGACGGAATATTACTATTGACGAAATATTACTATTGACGGAATATTACTATTGACGAAAGTATTACTATTGACGGAAATATTACTATTGACGAAATATTACTATTGACGGAAATATTACTATTGACGAAATATTACTATTGACGAAATATTACTATTGACGGAAGTATTACTATTGACGAAATATTACTATTGACGGAAATATTACTATTGACGGAATATTACTATTGACGGAAATATTACTATTGACGAAATATTACTATTGACGGAAGTATTACTATTGACGGAAGTATTACTATTGACGAAAGTATTACTATTGACGGAAATATTACTATTGACGAAAGTATTACTATTGACGGAAATATTACTATTGACGAAAGTATTACTATTGACGGAAATATTACTATTGACGGAAGTATTACTATTGACGAAATATTACTATTGACGAAAGTATTACTATTGACGAAAGTATTACTATTGACGGAAATATTACTATTGACGGAAATATTACTATTGACGGAAATATTACTATTGACGGAAATATTACTATTGACGAAATATTACTATTGACGGAAATATTACTATTGACGAAAGTATTACTATTGACGAAAGTATTACTATTGACGGAAATATTACTATTGACGAAAGTATTACTATTGACGGAAATATTACTATTGACGAAAGTATTACTATTGACGAAATATTACTATTGACGAAATATTACTATTGACGAAATATTACTATTGACGGAAGTATTACTATTGACGGAAGTATTACTATTGACGAAAGTATTACTATTGACGAAATATTACTATTGACGAAATATTACTATTGACGATAGTATTACTATTGACGAAAGTATTACTATTGACGGAAATATTACTATTAACGGAAATATTACTATTGACGAAAGTATTACTATTGACGAAAGTATTACTATTGACGAAATATTACTATTGACGAAAGTATTACTATTGACGAAAGTATTACTATTGACGAAAGTATTACTATTGACGAAATATTACTATTGACGAAAGTATTACTATTGACGAAAGTATTACTATTGACGGAAATATTACTATTGACGGAAGTATTACTATTGACGAAAGTATTACTATTGACGGAATATTACTATTGACTGAAATATTACTATTGACGGAAATATTACTATTGACGAAAGTATTACTATTGACGAAAGTATTACTATTGACGAAAGTATTACTATTGACGAAAGTATTACTATTGACGAAAGTATTACTATTGACGAAATATTACTATTGACGAAAGTATTACTATTGACGAAAGTATTACTATTGACGGAAATATTACTATTGACGGAAATATTACTATTGACGGAAATATTACTATTGACGGAAATATTACTATTGACGAAAGTATTACTATTGACGAAATATTACTATTGACGAAATATTACTATTGACGAAATATTACTATTGACGGAAGTATTACTATTGACGGAAGTATTACTATTGACGAAATATTAATATTGACGAAATATTGCTATTGACGAAAGTATTACTATTGACGGAAATATTACTATTGACGGAATATTACTATTGACGGAAATATTACTATTGACGGAAATATTACTATTGACGAAAGTATTACTATTGACGAAAGTATTACTATTGACGGAATATTACTATTGACGAAAGTATTACTCTTGACGGAAATATTACTATTGACGAAAGTATTACTATTGACGGAAATATTACTATTGACGGAATATTACTATTGACGAAAGTATTACTATTGACGAAATATTACTATTGACGAAAGTATTACTATTGACGAAAGTATTACTATTGACGGAATATTACTATTGACGGAAGTATTACTATTGACGGAAATATTACTATTGACGAAAGTATTACTATTGACGAAATATTACTATTGACGAAATATTACTATTGACGAAATATTACTATTGACGAAAGTATTACTATTGACGAAAAATATTACTATTGACGAAAGTATTACTATTGACGAAAGTATTACTATTGACGGAAATATTACTATTGACGGAAGTATTACTATTGACGAAAGTATTACTATTGACGAAATATTACTATTGACGAAATATTACTATTGACGAAAGTATTACTATTGACGAAAGTATTACTATTGACGGAATATTACTATTGACGAAAGTATTACTATTGACGAAAGTATTACTATTGACGAAAGTATTACTATTGACGAAAGTATTACTATTGACGAAACTATTACTATTGACGGAAATATTACTATTGACGGAAGTATTACTATTGACGGAAATATTACTATTGACGAAAGTATTACTATTGACGAAAGTATTACTATTGACGGAATATTACTATTGACGAAAGTATTACTATTGACGGAAATATTACTATTGACGAAAGTATTACTATTGACGGAAATATTACTATTGACGGAATATTACTATTGACGAAAGTATTACTATTGACGAAATATTACTATTGACGAAAGTATTACTATTGACGAAAGTATTACTAACGAAAGTATTACTATTGACGAAAGTATTACTATTTACGGAATATTACTATTGACGGAAGTATTACTATTGACGGAAATATTACTATTGACGAAAGTATTACTATTGACGAAATATTACTATTGACGAAATATTTCTATTGACGAAATATTACTATTGACGAAAGTATTACTATTGACGGAAATATTACTATTGACGAAAGTATTACTATTGACGAAAATATTACTATTGACGGAAGTATTACTATTGACGAAAGTATTACTATTGACGAAATATTACTATTGACGAAATATTACTATTGACGAAAGTATTACTATTGACGAAAGTATTACTATTGACGGAAATATTACTATTGACGGAATATTACTATTGACGAAAGTATTACTATTGACGAAAGTATTACTATTGACGGAAGTATTACTATTGACGGAAGTATTACTATTGACGGAAATATTACTATTGACGGAAATATTACTATTGACGGAAATATTACTATTGACGAAAGTATTACTATTGACGGAAATATTATTATTGACGAAAATATTACTATTGACGAAAATATTACTATTGACGGAATATTACTATTGACGGAAATATTACTATTGACGGAAATATTACTATTGACGAAAATATTATTATTGATGGAAGTATTACTATTGACGGAATATTACTATTGACGGAATATTACTATTGACGGAAATATTACTATTGACGGAAATATTACTATTGACGAAATATTATTATTGACGGAAGTATTACTATTGACGGAATATTACTATTGACGAAAGTATTACTATTGACGGAAATATTACTATTGACGGAAATATTACTATTGACGGAAATATTACTATTGACGGAATATTACTATTGACGGAAATATTACTATTGACGGAAGTATTACTATTGACGGAAGTATTACTATTGACGGAAATATTACTATTGATGAAAGTATTACTATTGACGAAAGTATTACTATTGACGAAAGTATTACTATTGACGAAAGTATTACTATTGACGGAAGTATTACTATTGATGGAAGTATTACTAGTGACGAAAGTATTACTATTGACGGAAATATTACTATTGATGGAAGTATTACTATTGACGAAAGTATTACTATTGACGGAAATATTACTATTGACGGAAATATTACTATTGACGGAAATATTACTATTGACGGAAATATTATTATTGACGGAAGTATTACTATTTACGGAATATTACTATTGACGGAAATATTACTATTGACGGAAATATTACTATTGACGGAAATATTACTATTGACGGAAGTATTACTATTGACGGAAGTATTACTATTGACGAAAGTATTACTATTGACGAAAGTATTACTAGTGACGAAAGTATTACTATTGACGGAAGTATTACTATTGACGGAAATATTACTATTGACGGAAATATTACTATTGACGGAAATATTACTATTGACGAAAATATTACTATTGACGGAAGTATTACTATTGACGGAAATATTACTATTGACGGAAATATTACTATTGACGAAATATTACTATTGACGGAAGTATTACTATTGACGGAATATTACTATTGACGAAAGTATTACTATTGACGGAAATATTACTATTGACGGAAATATTACTATTGACGGAAATATTACTATTGACGGAATATTACTATTGACGGAAATATTACTATTGACGGAAGTATTACTATTGACGGAAATATTACTATTGACTATTGACGGAATATTACTATTGACGGAAATATTACTATTGACGGAATATTACTATTGACGGAATATTACTATTGCCGGAAATATTACTATTGACGGAAATATTACTATTGACGGAAGTATTACTATTGACGGAATATTACTATTGACGGAAATATTACTATTGACGGAATATTACTATTGACGGAATATTACTATTGACGGAAATATTACTATTGACGGAATATTACTATTGACTATTGACGGAATATTACTATTGACGAAAGTATTACTATTGACGAAAGTATGACATATAAGGGGTTAATAATAAGAATGACTTCACTACTTGACTCACACACTGGATCTATCCTCCCCCTCCATCCCCCTCCAGTATATATATATATATAGTAAAGGTGATTCTCATAATTAAGTTGGCCTCATTCAGTTGACCTAGGGCTGAGAAGGGAATGGTTCACCCAGGCGCATTGTTAGCGAAATCCCTCCATATATGTGTATTATATTCAAGGTACTTCTCATCATTTCAGTTGGCCTCGGGTTATCATAAATGGATTCTTCACCAGAATATATTGGTAGGTTCTAATGTTTTTTTGTGAAAAATCATGTCATATAGTAAACATATACCATTCTCAAAAATAATGTATTAAACATACACTTTTTTATGACATGTAAGGGGTTAAAAATAAGAATGACTTCACTGCTTGACTCACACTCTGGATCTCTCCTCCCTCCCTCCATCCCCCTCTAGTATATATATATAGTCAAGGTGCTTCTCTTCATTCAGTTGGCCTCGGGCTGAGAAGGGAATGGTTCACCCAGGCGCATTGTTAGCGAAATCCCTCCATATATGTATATATATATTCAAGGTACTTCTCATCATTTCAGTTGGCCTCGGGTTATCATAAATGGATTCTTCACCAGAATATATTGGTAGGTTCTAATGTTTTTGTGAAATATCATGTCATATAGTAAACATATACCATTCTCAAAACTAATGAAACACACTTTTGTATTTTTTTTTAGATTTGGGTGATACTTCAGAAGAGTCTGATGATGATTTGCCCGATATTGAATTGCCCGATCTAGTCAATCCATCTTCAGAAGAGTCTGATGATGATTCGCCCGATCTAGTCAATCCATCTTCAGAAGAGTCTGATGATGATTCGCCCGATCTAGTCAATCCATCTTCAGAAGAGTCTGATGATGATTCGCCCGATCTAGTCAATCCATCTTCAGAAGAGTCTGATGATGATTCGCCCGATGTTGAATTGCCCGATCTAGTCAATCTATCTTCAGAAGAGTCTGATGTTGATTTGTCCGATGTTGAATTGCCCGATCTATTCAATCCATCAACATATCCATCCAGAAAAAAGAAGTGCGATGAATTGCCCGATCTATGCGATCCGTTAACATATGAACACCCCGAAAGATCCAATAAAAGGAAGTGTGAGAATCATGGTCGACATGAGACCAAAAAAGTGAAAAATGACATTGAAATAAATGTAGAATTACAGTGTGCAAACTGGGTTAAACGAAACTTAATTCCTATGGACGAATATCCAAATATTAGCGGACAAAATAATTGCCCGGGGTGAATCTGTGGATCAATTGTGTCTTGCGAGTTTACACTGCGCCACTAAATGCATTTTCAGAACAGAAAAGTATTTAAGTGATGAAGATGTAATCGATGGGCGGTATAAACTGGCCGACTATCTCTTGAACGATTTGTTGATTCCAGATATATATGAGCGATTCACAACAGACAGTGCCAGTTTCCTACGTGACTTTAATGAGTTGAACAATGTAAGTGAAGAAGAAATAGTGGTAATTGATGCGGAATCAATTAAAACTCTATTAAAAGACAAACTAACCAAATATAATATTACTCCATATATCATATTTATTATATTAAATATGATATTTCTACTCCTCAGAGTAAATTTCCGTGACCATGACCAGACATTTATTAAACAACAGAGCGTCCTATTGGAAGACATTGTTAAACACCAACTAGTACATGACAACTTTAGTTTTCGAAAGAGTTATGGGGATGTTATAAGTAATCTCAAAGAACAGGATAATGAGGATGGTGGGATACATTCTATGTTTTATAATAGACTAGGACTAATTATAGAGCAGTTGGTGGACATGTTCGGTACACAAGGTTTGGTTTCTAAACAATTGAAAAAAGGAAAACCGAATGAGGCCGTAAAACAAGTCCAGAGTGTACTGTGTCGTCTTAAGGAGACCATTCGAACTAATACGAAGCCGGCTTTATATGACGGAATTGTTAAGATTGCCGACGCTGAACTTAACCACATCCTTTTCTTTGATACCACCCAAATATTTGACTATATTGAATATAGCTTAAAGTATCATTCTGAAAAATATATTTGGATTTGTATGTATTACATGAAAGGATTGGATATATGGTTTCAGAAATATGCTCATATCCTAAGCGGAGACTCACTCGTACAGTTTATAAACAATGTCCGTAACGTATTGAAACTTTTTAGGCGGTTTTGTGATGGGAAAAGTATAAATGGGGGGCGAAAACCTTTACGTTTTGTGTGGCCACCTAATAAAAATGACTGGCAATGTATTCCTAATATGTCGGTGAAGCCACGAATGAGTTGTATAATTATAGAGATAAATGAAAATATTAATGGTGTCTAGTTCCCACTATGAAAAGCAGGAATAAATATCTGGATGGAAATACCCGAGCTACAGTCATGGATTGTAAAATTTACCAGTATCTGGGTTACTATTGATAATAAAACAAAGTCATATTCGTCGTCGGTTAGGAATATGTTAAATGATCGTGAACATATAGAAGCAAATACAGATTATTGTATTATTTGGGGGATAATATCTAAAATATCAACATTGAGTACAAAGGACAAGATTGCAATACAGGAGCAGACGAAGGGTAGGAGAGAATTGGCAACCATTGGGTAAAAATACCAAAATATATTTTTGTGTGTATTCCAGATCGTCATATGATGCTGCCGCCAAATTGAAAATAATAAGAATGTCGGATATTATACAGGGCCATTCAGATATACGGGCGGTTGATACACCTTGGGATGGCACTGTCTATAATACGGTTACGGATTCATCGGAAGATGAAAAATGGCATACTTGGAGTCCTATTGAGTAAGAATTGACAATCTTGGAAAAATTGTCGATATAAATATATATCTAGTGGATTACATTTGTATTTGTTTTTGAGATGTTACCTACACCCAACATGCAACCGCTCAATCATTCTGAGTAAATCGCAGCTACATACTCAGAATGGAAACCAGCAGAATTGCGTGGGTCGCTTTTTTACCAGCCATATAATGCACTGTCCTAAAATTGTACCGATTCTGGACACTGGAAATTCTTACAATAAATATATAATAGAAAAACTTACAATACAAGGCTATAAAAGCAAGCAAATAATAACACTAAATAAGAGGCCATTCCAGGACATTACGAATAAAGATGGCAACGTTATTGATGGTTTAACAATGAAGAAAATCCCGGACATTTTAACAAACATTGAAGTCTATCAATAAACCCCTCAGTGATATATTGATAGAAATACCCTTTTATTTAAAGTATATGGATTCAAATATTGATCCTTTGAACAATTATTTTGAAGACCTATCATCTTCCAAATTAAAAGTACAACATGGCAATGTTGAGACCTCTTAGAATGGGGACGGGAAATAAAGTGAAATTTTTTTGGGGCTCTTTCTAAAATATTTCTGTAAAATGGGGACCCCCTGGAAGCTCTGTAATGCTACTAGGTCCCGTAGCCCATATATATAGTTTAGGAATGTGTCTCAATGCATATAGAACGTCTAATGATTTTGATATACCTAGACCAACCGAGGATAAGGATAAGATAAGCATATACGAACAGGACGACTCTAATTCAATAAAAGAGTATATGAATAAAATATCGACCGCAAGTACATCCAACCAAAATAAACATGGCTTACAAGACGATGAGGATGACGAAATAGACCATGACATATCGATAAAAAGGGGTAAATTTGGAGAGAATGGTCAAATCGGTGATGATGATGGTGATGATGATGGTGATGATGATGATGATGATGGTGGAAATCCCTTGTATGTATTTAAAAATAATAATAACGATGAATGACCAACCCAATAACTCATCAATGTCTTATTGTTTTACGGCTTCGCTTCGGGGTTATATTATACGACCTTTTTTTATTATCACGGTGTGGTATAAAATTTTACAATAAACTTTATATAACCAGAACACTCGTTTCTTGAGTCTCAGTTTATAATATCTCTTTATTGGCATGTATCCATATTTTTTAATATATCTTTAGGAAATATAATCTGGTTATATTTTCGAACCTGGAAGTGGACTTTGTCGAGGTTCAATTTTATGAGCTTTGAGTCTCGAACCTGGAAATGGGCTTCTTTGTCGAGGTTCAATTTTATGAGATTTTTTTTCGAACCTGGAAGTGTCTTAGTCGAGGTTCAATTTTATGAGCTTTGAGTCTCGAACTATCTCATAAGACAAAAAACCGACTAAATGAGGTTCTTGGTAATATTCGATGAAATCAGTTATCCAAGGACTGGTGGGTGGTGAGGGTCGTTTGGTACTGCAACCGACGGACAATCAATCAGAAAGAAGAATTTGTGAAATGATAGATAGAGGATATGGTCAAGAACTAGGGCAAACATTCTTAAAAACCCTCTATGTTTACGAGGGAGAGCTCCTTTAAATTCTCCAGTCGAGTGAAAAATAGAACTTTTGTGATAGAGGTGATTGCAGTCGGAAATGGGGTCCAATGTATGGCCCCAAGTAAAAATTATTCATGGTTGTTCAAGACACGTGGATGTACCCCCGATGAAAAGACAACGACTTTCCAATCCAGTGTTTCTCCAATATTACCGAGGAGAAAGAGGTACACCGATTCGTTCGAATTCGGGAAGTCGTGAGAACTCCCGACAGATACCTCCCCCATTATCACCAATTATATACCCTCATAGTAGTAGTCAGGACTTCCAATCCAGTGTTTCTCCAATATTATCGAGGACCGAATCGTTCGAATTCGGCGAAGTTGTGGGAACTCTCGACAATCACTTCCCCCCATTATCACCAATTGTGTGCCCTATGAATTGGACCTCAACAGGTGTAAATATGGACACTCATACCGATATGCAGCATCAGTCATCCGCATCCCAAGCCAGCGCTTCAAATTCTCCAATATTTTGGAGAAAGAGACAAAAGGTAAAACTCAACAAACTAAAACTGAAACTAAGATATATATATATATATATAATTATAAAGTCAAAATCGCTAAGTTTACTAAACTGAAATTACAAGTTCTTCTCTTGATTTGACCACTGGTTCTGACAAGAGTGTTTAGTGGTGGTAAATTGTGATTAGGTGATAAAGCTAAATATTTATAAGGTCTCTTATCACTGACATTTAGATAATTATACATTTAATATTCAAATTATTTTCAATTTCGTAAATAGAATATTTATTAATTTTTAACCCTCTCGGACATGTGATGCAATTTTGAGCCTATTAGGGATACTTTAAAACAGTGGATCTTAACCTTTTTAACAACGACCCAAAATCCTGGCGTGAATCTACTATGCCGACCCATACCCTAAATGCCTAATAAGACATTAACTTTAATGTTTTCAACATATATATATATATAAAACCCTTTCAGTATGATTACATACACCAAGCTTGAGAAAGAGCAGCTTTTCACAATTCAAGGGGTTCACACAAAAAAAGTTAAATATATATTGCGTAAATATGATTAAGATTGACAATACAAGGAATAAATAACGAACATTATAGTCTAATAATATATATTTTGTAACTTGAAAAATACAAAATTATATAATTGAGAAATCCTTTCGATAATTGAGGTACAAGAACAAATATTTCCTGGTTTAATATTACTTTTGAGAAAACCAAAATATGATTATTCTATTATATAAATATTATAAATATTATTATTCTTCTCTCCAAATTAGGTTCCATATTGTGAGAGTCGACGCTCTAAGAGGGTGAACAAGTCAATAATTAATAATAATCATTATTGTAGCTTCTCAAATTAGAGGGATTTTGATGATAGGCTGCGTCTTAGGTCATGCTCTGGTTGCAAACGGTTTCGGTACTTTATCTTCATGATCGTGAGTGATGACAATCCTACCTCACACCGGTAAGTTGTAGCAAAGGGAAGGAGCACTTTTATGGGCTTCAACGTCCATAATCATCTAAAACTTTTAAATTATTTGTATATGCAAGTACACTCCTAGAACTCCTTCATCCCCTTGAAGATTATTACTCATTTTAAGTCCGTTTTTGGTAATTATTTGACGATTTTATTCAGATTAGGAAATGTATATTATATGAAATCAGAGGGTGTAAACTCGTCCAGTGATAGCCAGAATAAACTGTCAAAATGTGGCATGATCCTCAAGGCCCAGGAGCTAAGTGAAAAATATTAAAACACAAATAGCATTTCTTTATATAGTTAAAGCCAGTGTTGTCGATAATACAACAAAAGTATAGGGGGGTACTCCTAAAAAATTAGGGAAACTTATTCTTATTTTATTCTTAGTTTATTGTAAACATAACACAAACAAATACTCAGACAATTGGTGATATCAGTATTATTTGCCCGCTTAGGTGTCTATACATGTCATGAATAGTGTTTGGTAGAGTCTTAATAATATTTTTTATAATGTTTACATATGGGGTAAGGTCATGACCTCTTCATAACCGTGTGACCGCTGCGGGCATTGAACACTTCTTTATATAGTATACATTATTCAGAATGGTTAAAGCCAATGTTATCGATAAGACTTCAGAGGGTATTCTTCTGGTGGGGGTACTCCGTAAATTATAATGTTTATTAATTTCCAAAGGCATTAAAATATGAGAGGAACTTATCAGAATCCATTTGTATGAGATTGGTAACCCGTGTAATATCTACCCAACCCTCAGGGTAACTCGTAAGACTATGCAATATGCAACACGATTCGGCACTTGGCCCACCATTGTCACAAGAGTCGTATTTTTCATAGTCAATGGAACAAGGGAGTCCTTGTATATCTCCACAATCAACAGTGTCGTATTTTTGTGCAGCTCCTCCGAAGGCGGGAGGCGGGGCCGTCCAATTGACACCAGGTAGGGCGTCATCGTATTCGTCGATACCTAAATAACTAGTCAATGAAGAGACTACACCGCTCGCCTCACTCAAATCTACAATAGATTTATTCATGCGTGCAACCTCTTCCCTTTCAAGACTACCTTGCAGGATCTTTTGTAGTTGTAATCCCTCTATCATCCCCTTGGCTGCTACCTGATGAAGACCGACTCCATGGACCTTCGTCACTGAAATGTTGTCACATATAGTCGAGTTATCTAATTGTATCTTGGCCGTGATGTCTTTCGTCGCAGTTCCATTTGGGATGTTGCGGAATTGGGTAAATGTTTGACCCCGATTGATGTTGGAGTTGTGCCCGGGTGTCTTTTCAACAGCATTATCTGAAATGCATAGATGTACTTGGAGTTTGTCCACACGGGTTTTGTCATCAAACTCAAAAACATTTCGAATTCTTCCATTTGGGATATAGTTTTCAGGAGGAGGCAATGTCCAGAATTGAAAAGGGCCAGACTCTTGAGTAGGTCAGAGGAAACACCGTCTCCTACACCAACAGTGAATATTTGAAAAGCCTCTTTCTTCAATCCGCGCATTCTTTTATAATGTCACTTACATTTGTAACTAGAGCGTCGGTCACCATCAACATATTTATAGGGAGTTGACTGCAGCACTCATAACCATATGTGATGGCCTTCATGATCTCGGTGCCACCCATATTACTCTTTAGCCCACATACATACTCATGAGCTAACTTAATATTTGTTTTAGTGACCGCCTGGGTGATCTCAAACAAAGTTTCTAAGTGTCTTCCAAAGGAGATCATGTTAAATCCGGTGCATGTCTCACTATTAAGTGCTAGTACCCAATGTAGGGCACACAATTGCGCCATCTCCATCTTCATCCCGTCCTGCATGCTGTTCGAACAATCTATTAAAAGTATCATCTCGCCCGGGGTCCGGTGGGGCATATCTACATGGGTAAGGTCGAGCTGTCCCGTTACCATTACCATATCGTCCTTTATATGGGAATTGGCCGCCGTGGGATTTCCCTCTTCGTGGAAAGCCTGGATCTTCTTCGAGACTCTTATAACAATCTTGACCAATTGGATCATATTCTTTTTGGAAATATTGACAGTAGGCGTAATTGGGTGTCATGGCGGAAACGGTTTGGTCAGTCATACTGAAGGGCAGAAAACTAATTTTGGATAGGAAATTATAATAGTGAGAGAACTCTATTTATGGTAACCTCTGTGCGTCATATGAGTTTGAAGGGGTAAATAATTTTTTTTTTTTAGAGATGTGGAGCGATGAAGGACGAAGAAGACACCGAACCACTAACAGAAGTTGTGAAAACTCCCGACAGTTACTTCCCCCCAATATTACCAATTGTATACCCTATGAATTGGACCTCAACATGTGTAAATATGGACACTCATATGTCGCATCAGTCATCCACATCCCAATCCAGCGCTTCAAATTCTCCAATACTTTGGAGAAAGAGGCAAAACAGGTAAAACACCACAAACTAAAACTCAAAGAAAGATATATAAAAGTCAATATCGCTACGTTTACTAAACTGAAATTACAAGTTCTTCTGTTGATTTTTACGACTGGTTCTCATAAAGCTAAATGTTTATCAGGTCTCTTATGACTGACATTTAGGTATACATTTAATATCCGTATTATTTCAGATTTCGTAAACAGAATATTTATTAATTTTTAACCCTCTCCGATATATGATACAATTTTGAGCCTATTAGGGATATTTTAAAGCCTTTATTACCATCAGGGGTATTTACAAACCTTTAGTTTAGTTACTTCAACAACCTCTGCAGTTGTCTTTGAGTTAGATGTGGCCAGAAAATTAATTTTGGAGAGGTAATTATAAAAGTGAGATAATTCTATTTCTGGCAACCTCTGTGTGTCATGAGTTTAAAGGGGTTATTTTTTTTTTTTAGAGATGTGGAAGACACTGAACCACTACAATTTAGGATTGGAGAATATAACCAAAGAGGCTCCAACAGGTATACTATAATATTATTTTTTATAAAATTGTTTGTTTATTGATTAGCAGACAAAAAGCCTTTAATAAATGTGTAAAGATCCAATTCATCACCTGTCAGAGCAACGACACAAATATACTGATTTATATATCAGAGGAATCACTTGATAATAAGAAAACCATTTATGACTTATTCTGACAGATTTGTTAGTGGTAGTAAATATTATACTCCGACCATAAAGCTATATTCATAAAGTCTCTTATGACATTTAGTCTTATCAGATTATAATACTATTTATATCAAAGTAAATTTTGCTCCAACAATAAAGCTATATTTATAAGGTCTCTTATGACCTTTAGATATGTATTTAGTTACCTACATATGACTCAATTTGTTTAACCTATTAGGGATACTTTAAAGCCTTTATTACCATCAGGTGTATTTACAAACCTTTAGTTTTAGTTACTGCAGCTGTCTTTGGGTTAACTGTGGGCAGAACAAACAAAATTTGGAGAAAAGAGTGAGATAACTCTATTTCTTATTGATAATCTGGCAACCTTTACATTATATGAGTTTGAAGGGGTTAATATTAAAACAAATATATATTTCATAAACAAAATATTTATCTAATTTATTAATAATGATTTATTTTTTCAGAGATATATATATCAGAGGAATCACTTGATAATAAGAAATAATTTATGACTTGTTCTGATAGAGGTAATACATTTTGATGCGACGATAAAGCTATATTTATTAGTGTTTTTTTGTGACATTTAGATATGCAGTTAGTTATCAATATTCATTTTTTTGTTTTTATTAATTGCATAAACAAAATATTTTTCTAATCATAATAATGATTTATTTTTCAGAGAGGTGATGGATGAAGAAGACACCGAACCACTTCAATTTTTTGAGCTTAGAGTCTCGAATGATCTCATAAGACAAAATCAATTAAATGAGGTTCTTGGTAATATTCGATGAAATCAGTTATTCAAGGGCTGGCGGGTAGTGAGGGTCATTTGGTACTGCAACCGGCGGACAACCAGAGAGAAGAATTTGTGAAATAATAGAGGATATGGTCAAGAATTACGGTAAACATTCTCAAAAATCCTCTGTTTATGAGGGAGAGACTTAAATTATATATAGATACACTAAAGGATCAAAACATAAAAAGGAAAATTAATACCGTATTATATAATTTAAAAAGTATACAACTCCGGGTGGATGGGACTCATCAGCCTTGGTCGGCAACTCATCTAGGGGAGACAACCTTATACAAATCCGGGTGGATGGGACTCGTCAGCCTTGGTCGGCAACTCATCTAGGGGGGACAACCTTATACAAATCCGGGTGGATGGGACTCGTCAGCCTTGGTCGGCAACTCATCTAGGGGGTTAAACCTGATACAAATCCGTACTGTTTACCTCTAAGGGTAAGGCAGGTTAGTGGATGGATTAGCCGTAGAAAAAATAGTGCCTAAACAAGATACACAAGTGGGTGGGTACACAAAAATTTCAATAAGCTGAAAAGGGACATTGCAAATATTAGCGGATTATAGATATACAAACATGTGATGTCTGTAAAAAATTACTATTGACGGAAATATTACTATTGACGGAAATATTACTATTGACGAAAGTATTACTATTGACGGAAATATTACTATTGACGAAAGTATTACTATTGACGAAAGTATTACTATTGACGGAAATATTACTATTGACGGAAATATTACTATTGACGAAAGTATTACTATTGACGAAATATTACTATTGACGAAATATTACTATTGACGAAATATTACTATTGACGAAATATTACTATTGACGGAAATATTACTATTGACGGAAGTATTACTATTGACGGAAATATTACTATTGACGAAATATTACTATTGACGAAATATTACTATTGACGAAATATTACTATTGACGAAATATTACTATTGACGGAATATTACTATTGACGGAATATTACTATTGACGGAAATATTACTATTGACGAAATATTACTATTGACGAAAGTATTACTATTGACGAAATATTACTATTGACGAAATATTACTATTGACGAAATATTACTATTGACGGAAATATTACTATTGACGAAAGTATTACTATTGAGGAAAGTATTACTATTGACGAAATATTACTATTGACGAAATATTACTATTGACGAAATATTACTATTGACGAAATATTACTATTGACGAAAGTATTACTATTGACGGAAATATTACTATTGACGGAAATATTACTATTGACGAAAGTATTACTATTGACGAAATATTACTATTGACGAAATATTACTATTGACGAAATATTACTATTGACGAAATATTACTATTGACGGAAATATTACTATTGACGGAAATATTACTATTGACGAAAGTATTACTATTGACGGAAATATTACTATTGACGAAATATTACTATTGACGAAATATTACTATTGACGAAATATTACTATTGACGGAAATATTACTATTGACGGAAGTATTACTATTGACGAAATATTACTATTGACGAAATATTACTATTGACGAAATATTACTATTGACGAAATATTACTATTGACGAAAGTATTACTATTGACGGAAGTATTACTATTGACGGAAATATTACTATTGACGGAAGTATTACTATTGACGGAAGTATTACTATTGACGAAAGTATTACTATTGACGGAATATTACTATTGACGAAAGTATTACTATTGACGAAAGTATTACTATTGACGGAAATATTACTATTGACGGAAATATTACTATTGACGGAAGTATTACTATTGACGGAAGTATTACTATTGACGAAATATTACTATTGACGGAAATATTACTATTGACGGAAATATTACTATTGACGAAAGTATTACTATTGACGAAATATTACTATTGACGGAAATATTACTATTGACGAAATATTACTATTGACGAAAGTATTACTATTGACGAAAGTATTACTATTGACGAAATATTACTATTGACGAAATATTACTATTGACGGAAATATTACTATTGACGGAAGTATTACTATTGACGGAAGTATTACTATTGACGAAGTATTACTATTGACTATTGACGAAATATTACTATTGACGAAATATTACTATTGACGGAAGTATTACTATTGACGAAAGTATTACTATTGACGGAAATATTACTATTGACGAAATATTACTATTGACGAAAGTATTACTATTGACGAAAGTATTACTATTGACGGAATACTATTGACGAAATATTACTATTGACGAAAGTATTACTATTGACGAAAGTATTACTATTGACGAAAGTATTACTATTGACGAAAGTATTACTATTGACGAAAGTATTACTATTGACGAAAGTATTACTATTGACGGAAATATTACTATTGACGGAAGTATTACTATTGACGAAAGTATTACTATTGACGGAAATATTACTATTGACTGAAATATTACTATTGACGGAAATATTACTATTGACGAAAGTATTACTATTGACGAAAGTATTACTATTGACGAAAGTATTACTATTGACGAAAGTATTACTATTGACGAAAGTATTACTATTGACGGAATATTACTATTGACGAAAGTATTACTATTGACGAAAGTATTACTATTGACGGAAATATTACTATTGACGGAAATATTACTATTGACGGAAATATTACTATTGACGGAAATATTACTATTGACGGAAATATTACTATTGACGGAAATATTACTATTGACGAAAGTATTACTATTGACAAAATATTACTATTGACTTAATATTACTATTGACGAAATATTACTAGTGACGGAAGTATTACTATTGACGGAAGTATTACTATTGACGAAATATTACTATTGACGAAATATTGCTATTGACGAAAGTATTACTATTGACGGAAATATTACTATTGACGGAATATTACTATTGACGGAAATATTACTATTGACGGAAATATTACTATTGACGAAAGTATTACTATTGACGAAAGTATTACTATTGACGGAATATTACTATTGACGAAAGTATTACTATTGACGGAAATATTACTATTGACGAAAGTATTACTATTGACGGAAATATTACTATTGACGGAATATTACTATTGACGAAAGTATTACTATTGACGAAATATTACTATTGACGAAATATTACTATTGACGAAATATTACTATTGACGAAAGTATTACTATTGACGAAAATATTACTATTGACGAAAGTATTACTATTGACGAAAGTATTACTATTGACGGAAATATTACTATTGACGGAAGTATTACTATTGACGAAAGTATTACTATTGACGAAATATTACTATTGACGAAATATTACTATTGACGAAAGTATTACTATTGACGAAAGTATTACTATTGACGGAATATTACTATTGACGAAAGTATTACTATTGACGAAAGTATTACTATTGACGAAAGTATTACTATTGACGAAAGTATTACTATTGACGAAACTATTACTATTGACGGAAATATTACTATTGACGGAAGCATTACTATTGACGGAAATATTACTATTGACGAAAGTATTACTATTGACGAAAGTATTACTATTGACGGAATATTACTATTGACGAAAGTATTACTATTGACGGAAATATTACTATCGACGAAAGTATTACTATTGACGGAAATATTACTATTGACGGAATATTACTATTGACGAAAGTATTACTATTGACGAAATATTACTATTGACGAAAGTATTACTATTGACGAAAGTATTACTATTTACGGAATATTACTATTGACGGAAGTATTACTATTGACGGAAATATTACTATTGACGAAAGTATTACTATTGACGAAATATTACTATTGACGAAATATTTCTATTGACGAAATATTACTATTGACGAAAGTATTACTATTGACGGAAATATTACTATTGACGAAAGTATTACTATTGACGAAAATACTATTGACGGAAGTATTACTATTGACGAAAGTATTACTATTGACGAAAGTATTACTATTGACGGAAGTATTACTATTGACGGAAGTATTACTATTGACGGAAATATTACTATTGACGGAAATATTACTATTGACGGAAATATTACTATTGACGAAAGTATTACTATTGACGGAAATATTACTATTGACGAAAATATTACTATTGACGAAAATATTACTATTGACGGAATATTACTATTGACGGAAATATTACTATTGACGGAATATTACTATTGACGGAATATTACTATTGATGGAAGTATTACTATTGACGGAATATTACTATTGACGGAATATTACTATTGACGGAAATATTACTATTGACGGAAATATTACTATTGACGAAATATTATTATTGACGGAAATATTACTATTGACGGAATATTACTATTGACGAAAGTATTACTATTGACGGAATATTACTATTGACGGAAATATTACTATTGACGGAAATATTACTATTGACGGAATATTACTATTGACGGAAATATTACTATTGACGGAAGTATTACTATTGACGGAAGTATTACTATTGACGGAAATATTACTATTGATGAAAGTATTACTATTGACGAAAGTATTACTATTGACGAAAGTATTACTATTGACGAAAGTATTACTATTGACGGAAGTATTACTATTGATGGAAGTATTACTAGTGACGAAAGTATTACTATTGACGGAAATATTACTATTGATGGAAGTATTACTATTGACGAAAGTATTACTATTGACGGAAATATTACTATTGACGGAAATATTACTATTGACGGAAATATTACTATTGACGGAAATATTATTATTGACGGAAGTATTACTATTTACGGAATATTACTATTGACCGAAATATTACTATTGACGGAAATATTACTATTGACGGAAATATTACTATTGACGGAAGTATTACTATTGACGGAAGTATTACTATTGACGAAAGTATTACTATTGACGGAAGTATTACTATTGACGAAAGTATTACTATTGACGGAAGTATTACTATTGACGGAAATATTACTATTGACGGAAATATTACTATTGACGGAAATATTACTATTGACGAAAATATTACTATTGACGGAAGTATTACTATTGACGGAAATATTACTATTGACGGAAATATTACTATTGACGGAATATTACTATTGACGGAAGTATTACTATTGACGGAATATTACTATTGACGAAAGTATTACTATTGACGGAAATATTACTATTGACGGAAATATTACTATTGACGGAAATATTACTATTGACGGAATATTACTATTGACGGAAATATTACTATTGACGGAAGTATTACTATTGACGGAATATTACTATTGACGGAAATATTACTATTGACGGAAATATTACTATTGACGAAAGTATTACTATTGACGAAAGTATTACTATTGACGGAAATATTACTATTGACGGAAATATTACTATTGACGGAATATTACTATTGACGGAATATTACTATTGACGGAAATATTACTATTGACGGAAATATTACTATTGACGGAATATTACTATTGACGGAAATATTACTATTGACGAAAGTATTACTATTGACGAAAGTATGACATATAAGGGGTTAATAATAAGAATGACTTCACTACTTGACTCACACACTGGATCTATCCTCCCCCTCCATCCCCCTCCAGTATATATATATATAGTAAAGGTGATTCTCATAATTAAGTTGGCCTCATTCAGTTGACCTAGGGCTGAGAAGGGAATGGTTCACCCAGGCGCATTGTTAGCGAAATCCCTCCATATATGTATATATATATATTCAAGGTTCTAATGTTTTTTTGTGAAAAATCATGTCATATAGTAAACATATACCATTCTCGAAAATAATGTATTAAACATACACTTTTTTATGACATGTAAGGGGTTAAAAATAAGAATGACTTCAATGCTTGACTCACATCTCTCCTCCCTCCCTCCATCCCCCTCCAGTATATATATATATAGTCAAGGTGCTTCTCATCATTCAGTTGGCCTCGGGCTGAGAAGGGAATGGTTCACCCAGGCGCATTGTTAGCGAAATCCCTCCATATATGTATATATATATATTCAAGGTACTTCTCATCATTTCAGTTGGCCTCGGGTTATCATAAATGGATTCTTCACCAGAATATATTGGTAGGTTCTAATGTTTTTGTGAAATATCATGTCATATAGTAAACATATACCATTCTCAAAAATAATGTATTAAACATACACTTTTTTATGACATGTAAGGGGTTAAAAATAAGAATGACTTCACTGCTTGACTCACACTCTGGATCTCTCCTCCCTCCCTCCATCCCCCTCCAGTATATATATATAGTCAAGGTGCTTCTCATCATTCAGTTGGCCTCGGGCTGAGAAGGGAATGGTTCACCCAGGCGCATTGTTAGCGAAATCCCTCCATATATGTATATATATATTCAAGGTACTTCTCATCATTTCAGTTGGCCTCGGGTTATCATAAATGGATTCTTCACCAGAATATATTGGTAGGTTCTAATGTTTTTGTGAAATATCATGTCATATAGTAAACATATACCATTCTCAAAACTAATGAAACACACTTTTTTATTTTATTTTTAGATTTGGGTGATACTTCAGAAGAGTCTGATGATGATTTGCCCGATATTGAATTGCCCGATCTAGTCAATCCATCTTCAGAAGAGTCTGATGATGATTCGCCCGATCTAGTCAATCCATCTTCAGAAGAGTCTGATGATGATTCGCCCGATCTAGTCAATCCATCTTCAGAAGAGTCTGATGATGATTCGCCCGATGTTGAATTGCCCGATCTAGTCAATCTATCTTCAGAAGAGTCTGATGTTGATTTGTCCGATGTTGAATTGCCCGATCTATTCAATCCATCAACATATCCATCCAGAAAAAAGAAGTGCGATTAATTGCCCGATCTATGCGATCCGTTAACATATGAACACCCCGAAAGATCCAATAAAAGGAAGTGTGAGAATCATGGTCGACATGAGACCAAAAAAGTGAAAAATGACATTGAAATAAATGTAGAATTACAGTGTGCAAACTGGGTTAAACGAAACTTAATTCCTATGGAAAAAGCTATCCAAATATTAGCGGACAAAATAATTGCCCGGGGTGAATCTGTGGATCAATTGTGTCTTGCGAGTTTACACTGCGCCACTAAATGCATTTTCAGAACAGAAAAGTATTTAAGTGATGAAGATGTAATCGATGGGCGGTATAAACTGGCCGACTATCTCTTGAACGATTTGTTGATTCCAGATATATATGAGCGATTCACAACAGACAGTGCCAGTTTCCTACGTGACTTTAATGAGTTGAACAATGTAAGTGAAGAAGAAATAGTGGTAATTGATGCGGAATCAATTAAAACTCTATTAAAAGACAAACTAACCAAAGATAATATTACTCCATATATCATATTTATTATTAAATATGATATTTCTACTTCTCAGAGTAAATTTCCGTGACCATGACCAGACATTTATTAAACAACAGAGCGTCCTATTGGAAGACATTGTTAAACACCAACTAGTACATGACCACTTTAGTTTTCGAAAGAGTTATGGGGATGTTATAAGTAATCTCAAAGAACAGGATAATGAGGATGGTGGGATACATTCTATGTTTTATAATAGACTAGGACTAATTATAGAGCAGTTGGTGGACATGTTCGGTACACAAGGTTTGGTTTCTAAACAATTGAAAAAAGGAAAACCGAATGAGGCCGTAAAACAAGTCCAGAGTGTACTGTGTCGTCTTAAGGAGACCATTCGAACTAATACGAAGCCGGCTTTATATGACGGAATTGTTAAGATTGCCGACGCTGAACTTAACCACATCCTTTTCTTTGATACCACCCAAATATTTGACTATATTGAATATAGCTTAAAGTATCATTCTGAAAAATATATTTGGATTTGTATGTATTACATGAAAGGATTGGATATATGGTTTCAGAAATATGCTCATATCCTAAGCGGAGACTCACTCGTACAGTTTATAAACAATGTCCGTAACGTATTGAAACTTTTTAGGCGGTTTTGTGATGGGAAAAGTATAAATGGGGGGCGAAAACCTTTACGTTTTGTGTGGCCACCTAATAAAAATGACTGGCAATGTATTCCTAATATGTCGGTGAAGCCACGAATGAGTTGTATAATTATAGAGATAAATGAAAATATTAATGGTTCCCACTATGAAAAGCAGGAATAAATATCTGGATGGAAATACCCGAGCTACAGTCATGGATTGTAAAATTTACCAGTATCTGGGTTACTATTGATAATAAAACAAAGTCATATTCGTCGTCGGTTAGGAATATGTTAAATGATCGTGAACATATAGAAGCAAATACAGATTATTGTATTATTTGGGGGATAATATCTAAAATATCAACATTGAGTACAAAGGACAAGATTGCAATACAGGAGCAGACGAAGGGTAGGATGTGGCAACCATTGGGTAAAAATACCAAAATATATTTTTGTGTGTATTCCAGATCGTCATATGATGCTGCCGCCAAATTGAAAATAATAAGAATGTCGGATATTATACAGGGCCATTCAGATATACGGGCGGTTGATACACCTTGGGATGGCACTGTCTATAATACGGTTACGGATTCATCGGAAGATGAAAAATGGCATACTTGGAGTCCTATTGAGTAAGGATTGACAATCTTGGAAAAATTGTCGATATAAATATATATCTAGTGGATTACATTTGTATTTGTTTTTGAGATGTTACCTACACCCAACATGCAACCGCTCAATCATTCTGAGTAAATCGCAGCTACATACTCAGAATGGAAACCAGCAGAATTGCGTGGGTCGCTTTTTTACCAGCCATATAATGCACTGTCCTAAAATTGTACCGATTCTGGACACTGGAAATTCTTACAATAAATATATAATAGAAAAACTTACAATACAAGGCTATAAAAGCAAGCAAATAATAACACTAAATAAGAGGCCATTCCAGGACATTACGAATAAAGATGGCAACGTTATTGATGGTTTAACAATGAAGAAAATCCCGGACATTTTAACAAACATGAAGTCTATCAATAAACCCCTCAGTGATATATTGATAGAAATACCCTTTTATTTAAAGTATATGGATTCAAATATTGATCCTTTGAACAATTATTTTGAAGACCTATCATCTTCCAAATTAAAAGTACAACATGGCAATGTTGAGACCTCTTAGAATGGGGACGGGAAATAAAGTGAAATTTTTTTGGGGCTCTTTCTAAAATATTTCTGTAAAATGGGGACCCCCTGGAAGCTCTGTAATGCTACTAGGTCCCGTAGCCCATATATATAGTTTAGGAATGTGTCTCAATGCATATAGAACGTCTAATGATTTTGATATACCTAGACCAACCGAGGATAAGGATAAGATAAGCATATACGAACAGGACGACTCTAATTCAATAAAAGAGTATATGAATAAAATATCGACCGCAAGTACATCCAACCAAAATAAACATGGCTTACAAGACGATGAGGATGACGAAATAGACCATGACATATCGATAAAAAGGGGTAAATTTGGAGAGAATGGTCAAATCGGTGATGATGATGGTGATGATGATGGTGATGATGATGATGATGATGATGGTGGAAATCCCTTGTATGTATTTAAAAATAATAATAACGATGAATGACCAACCCAATAACTCATCAATGTCTTATTGTTTTACGGCTTCGCTTCGACCTTTTTTTATTATCACGGTGTGGTATAAAAATTTTACAATAAACTTTATATAACCAGAACACTCGTTTCTTGAGTCTCAGTTTATAATATCTCTTTATTGGCATGTATCCATATTTTTTAATATATCTTTAGGAAATATAATCTGGTTATATTTTCGAACCTGGAAGTGGACTTTGTCGAGGTTCAATTTTATGAGCTTTGAGTCTCGAACCTGGAAATGGGCTTCTTTGTCGAGGTTCAATTTTATGAGATTTTTTTTCGAACCTGGAAGTGTCTTAGTCGAGGTTCAATTTTATGAGCTTTGAGTCTCGAACTATCTCATAAGACAAAAAACCGACTAAATGAGGTTCTTGGTAATATTCGATGAAATCAGTTATCCAAGGACTGGTGGGTGGTGAGGGTCGTTTGGTACTGCAACCGACGGACAATCAATCAGAAAGAAGAATTTGTGAAATGATAGATAGAGGAACTATCAAGAACTAGGGCAAACATTCTTAAAAACCCTCTATGTTTACGAGGGAGAGCTCCTTTAAATTCTCCAGTCGAGTGAAAAATAGAACTTTTGTGATAGAGGTGATTGCAGTCGGAAATGGGGTCCAATGTATGGCCCCAAGTAAAAATTATTCATGGTTGTTCAAGACACGTGGATGTACCCCCGATGAAAAGACAACGACTTTCCAATCCAGTGTTTCTCCAATATTACCGAGGAGAAAGAGGTACACCGATTCGTTCGAATTCGGGAAGTCGTGAGAACTCCCGACAGATACCTCCCCCATTATCACCAATTATATACCCTCATAGTAGTAGTCAGGACTTCCAATCCAGTGTTTCTCCAATATTATCGAGGACCGAATCGTTCGAATTCGACAATCACTTCCCCCCATTATCACCAATTGTGTGCCCTATGAATTGGACCTCAACAGGTGTAAATATGGACATTCATACCGATATGCAGCATCAGTCATCCGCATCCCAAGCCAGCGCTTCAAATTCTCCAATATTTTGGAGAAAGAGACAAAAGGTAAAACTCAACAAACTAAAACTGAAACTAAGATATATATATATATATATAATTATAAAGTCAAAATCGCTAAGTTTACTAAACTGAAATTACAAGTTCTTCTCTTGATTTGACCACTGGTTCTGACAAGAGTGTTTAGTGGTGGTAAATTGTGATTAGGTGATAAAGCTAAATATTTATAAGGTCTCTTATCACTGACATTTAGATAATTATACATTTAATATTCAAATTATTTTCAATTTCGTAAATAGAATATTTATTAATTTTTAACCCTCTCGGACATGTGATGCAATTTTGAGCCTATTAGGGATACTTTAAAACTGTGGATCTTAACCTTTTTAACAACGACCCAAAATCCTGCCCTGAATCTACTATGCCGAATATGCCTAAATGCCTAATAAGACATTAACTTAATGTTTTCAACATATATATATATATAAAACCCTTTCAGTATGATTACATTTTTAGGTCTGGCTACCACCAAGCTTGAGAAAGAGCAGCTTTTCACAATTCAAGGGGTTCACAAAAAAAAAGTTAAATATATATTGCGTAAATATGATTAAGATTGACAATACAAGGAATAAATAACGAACATTATAGTCTAATAATATATATTTTGTAACTTGAAAAATACAAAATTATATAATTGAGAAATCCTTTCGATAATTGAGGTACAAGAACAAATATTTCCTGGTTTAATATTACTTTTGAGAAAACCAAAATATGATTATTCTATTATATAAATATTATAAATATTATTATTCTTCTCTCCAAATTAGGTTCCATATTGTGAGAGTCGACGCTCTAAGAGGGTGAACAAGTCAATAATTAATAATAATCATTATTGTAGCTTCTCAAATTAGAGGGATTTTGATGATAGGCTGCGTCTTAGGTCATGCTCTGGTTGCAAACGGTTTCGGTACTTTATCTTCATGATCGTGGGTGATGACAATCCTACCTCACACCGGTAAGTTGTAGCAAAGGGAAGGAGCACTTTTATGGGCTTCAACGTCCATAATCATCTAAAACTTTTAAATTATTTGTATATGCAAGTACACTCCTAGAACTCCTTCATCCCCTTGAAGATTATTACTCATTTTAAGTCCGTTTTTGGTAATTATTTGACGATTTTATTCAGATTAGGAAATGTATATTATATGAAATCAGAGGGTGTAAACTCGTCCAGTGATAGCCAGAATAAACTGTCAAAATGTGGCATGATCCTCAAGGCCCAGGAGCTAAGTGAAAAATATTAAAACACAAATAGCATTTCTTTATATAGTTAAAGCCAGTGTTGTCGATAATACAACAAAAGTATAGGGGGGTACTCCTAAAAAATTAGGGAAACTTATTCTTATTTTTTTCTTAGTTTATTGTAAACATAACACAAACAAATACTCAGACAATTGGTGATATCAGTATTATTTGCCCGCTTAGGTGTCTATACATGTCATGAATAGTGTTTGGTAGAGTCTTAATAATATTTTTTATAATGTTTACATATGGGGTAAGGTCATGACCTCTTCATAACCGTGTGACCGCTGCGGGCATTGAACACTTCTTTATATAGTATACATTATTCAGAATGGTTAAAGCCAATGTTATCGATAAGACTTCAGAGGGTATTCTTCTGGTGGGGGTACTCCGTAAATTATAATGTTTATTAATTTCCAAGGCATTAAAATATGAGAGGAACTTATCAGAATCCATTTGTATGAGATTGGTAACCCGTGTAATATCTACCCAACCCTCAGGGTAACTCGTAAGACTATGCAATATGCAACACGATTCGGCACTTGGCCCACCATTGTCACAAGAGTCGTATTTTTCATAGTCAATGGAACAAGGGAGTCCTTGTATATCTCCACAATCAACAGTGTCGTATTTTTGTGCAGCTCCTCCGAAGGCGGGAGGCGGGGCCGTCCAATTGACACCAGGTAGGGCGTCATCGTATTCGTCGATACCTAAATAACTAGTCAATGAAGAGACTACACCGCTCGCCTCACTCAAATCTACAATAGATTTATTCATTCACCTCTTCCCTTTCAAGACTACCTTGCAGGATCTTTTGTAGTTGTAATCCCTCTATCATCCCCTTGGCTGCTACCTGATGAAGACCGACTCCATGGACCTTCGTCACTGAAATGTTGTCACATATAGTCGAGTTATCTAATTGTATCTTGGCCGTGATGTCTTTCGTCGCAGTTCCATTTGGGATGTTGCGGAATTGGGTAAATGTTTGACCCCGATTGATGCTGGAGTTGTGCCCGGGTGTCTTTTCAACAGCATTATCTGAAATGCATAGATGTACTTGGAGTTTGTCCACACGGGGTTTTGTCATCAAACTCAAAAACATTTCGAATTCTTCCATTTGGGATATAGTTTTCAGGAGGAGGCAATGTCCAGAATTGAAAAGGGCCAGACTCTTGAGTAGGTCAGAGGAAACACCGTCTCCTACACCAACAGTGAATATTTGAAAATTTTGTAAAACAGAATATTTATTTAATTTTAATAATTATTTATTATTTGGAGAGTAAGAGGGTGGTGGAGAGAGTAGTGAAGGAAAGTAAGAGAAGAGTAGATGAGGAATTTGGAAGGAATCTGAGTGTAAAATGGAGGGAGAGTAAGAAACTGTTCTGGAAAGAAGTCAAGAAAGTTAGGGAAGGTAGCAAGGGAAACAGTAAGGGTGTGAAAGATAAGAATGGGAGAATGCTAGCCGAGAAGCAAGAGAGAGTCGAAAGATGGAGGGAGTACTTCAGTGAGTTGCTAAATGAAAGGAATGAAGAGCCAGCAAACATAGCTGGATATGGTATGGGAGGGAGAAGAAGAGAAGTAGTGGAGGAGGAGGTGGGGATCAGGAGGTCAGAAGTGTGGGAAGCCATGAAAAGAGTGAAGTTGGGGAAAGCACCAGGAACAGATGGAGTGTGTGGGGAAATGTTGAGGTATGGCGGTGAGATAGTGATAGAATGGGTATGGAAAATGTGCAAACTAGCATGGGAGAAGGGGAGTGCACCCGATGACTGGAAGACTGGCAAAGGACAAAGTGGAAAGAGGAGTGTGTGGTAACCACCGAGGAATATGTCTTCTAAGCGTAGTAGGGAAGGTATACAGTAGGGTAGTGATTGAGAGAGTGAGAGTGAGAACGGAGAAATGGATAGGCGACGAGCAGGGAGGTTTTTAGGAAGGGAAGAGGATGTGTAGATCAGATTTTTACCCTGAATTGTGTTGTGGAGAAGTATCTGGAGAAGAAACAAAAGGTGTATGTTGCCTTTATGGACTTGGAGAAGGCCTATGACAGAGTGGATAGAGAAGGTTTGTGGAAAGTACTTAGAATATACGGAGTAGAGGGCAAGTTGCTGAAAGCAGTGAAGAGCATGTATGAGGTGGCACAGGCAGCAGTACGTGTGGAGAGTGAGCAGAGCGAGTTCTTTGACCTGAATGTTGGTTTGAAACAGGGGTGTGTGATGTCCCCGTGGTTGTTTACTGTATATATGGATGGAGTCATGAAAGAAATACTATCAAGAGCAGTGAATGTTGGTGTATCGCTGAAAAGGGAGGGAATTGAGTGGAAGCTACCTATACTGCTGTTTGCGGATGATACAGTTCTGATGAGTGATAATGAATGGGAGTTGCAGGGTCTGGTAAATGAGTTTGGAACAGTGTGCGAAAAACGGAATTTGAAGGTAAATACGGGGAAGAGCAAGGTTATGGTCTTCGAAAGTGGTGAAGTCACAGAGTGTGAGGTGAAGCTGAACGGTCAGGCTATGGAGATCGTCAACTCTTTTAAGTATCTGGGCAGTGTGTTGAGTAAAGATGGGACTATGGATGAAGAGGTGCGGGAGAGGGTACAACAGGGGAAGAGGTTGTAGGAACGCTAAAAGCAGTAACAAGAAATAGGGTGGTCAGTATGGAAGTGAAGAAGTCCTTGCATGACAGTGTGGTAATCCCGACACTGACTTACGGAAGCGAAGCATGGACGTTGGTTGAGAGACTCAGACCAAGAGTGAGAGCAGTGGAAATGAATTACTTAAGGAGTGCGTGCGGAGTTACATGGAGGAATAGACAGACTAATGAGGAAGTAAGAAGTGCGTGTGGTATGGAGGTAGATGTGCTGGAAAGTGTGAAAAGGAACGACTTGAGATGGTTCGGCCATATGGAACGTATGGAAAGCGAGAGAATGACTAAGAGGGTGTACGAGAGCGAGGTGGAGGGACAGAGGGGGAGAGGTAGACCGAATATGAGGTGGAAGGATGGAGTGAGGAACTACATGAACGAAGGCGGTGCTGGTTGGGGGGAGGGGCGTCGACTGACTGGGGACAGAGGTGCATGGGGGCGGTTCGTTCGTGGCCACCCCTTCGGGGATCACGGCGTCAGGCAATAGATAGATAGATAGAATAATTATTTTCTTTTCTAGAGATGTGGGGAGATGAAGAAGACACCGAACCACTAGAATTCAAGCTTGGGGAACACATCCAAAGAGGCTCCAACAGGTATACTATAATCACTTTTCTTTATAAAACTATTTGTTTATTGGTCAGCAGACAAAAAACCTTCAATAACATACAAATGTGTAAAGGTTCTTATGCCATTTAATCTTACCAAATTATAATACCTATTTATATATCAGAAGAATTGCTCGACAATTTATTTTCTGAAAAATATTTTCAGTGTGTTACAAACACCGCTCTGTATCACACACATGTAGTCATTGTAGTTCCCGAATCCAAATCCTAGTCTCTAACTCCTCCCCCTTCTCTAGGCTATATATACATACTCTTTCATATGAGAGGCTCAGAATTCAACTGCCCCCAACATAAAAGGTATGTTTACTCTTAAACACTCGCTATCTCTACCTGTCTACTCTGGAACACATATATATACATTGAAGGAGATAAAAATATCAATTTTTAAATTTTATTTCTATAAAATTCAATACAAGTCAACATTTCGCTCCCGTTTTCATCAAACATTCTTGGGTAATATCATTCAGGCTTGAGATATATTGTGATGCTGAAGTATAAACTTAGGAGACAAAGGTGATATCATTCAGGCTTGGGATATGTTCGTTTTTCTTCATACATACAGTATTAGTATACTGTATGTATGAAGAAAAACTGAAGGAGATATAAGGATAATTTTGTATATTTGATTTATATAAAAAATGCAATCTCAACATAAGGGGAATCACTTGACAATAAGAAGTAATTTATGACTTGTTCTGACAGTTTTTAGTGGTAGTATTTGTTCATGTTGAGAACATCCACTACATCTTCTCATTGTTCGATAGTGCTCTGTTTTCTAAAAACAATGGTAAAAAATGCGAATGTTATAGCATTTTTTCGTAGCAAAAAAAATTGAATAGCGGGAGATTTAGCTGTAAAGTTTTGAAACAGTTTTTTTGTTTTATATAACTTGAGAACTATTGCTACTATAGACTTGAAACTTTGCATGTGAGTAAGTTAGGATGGTGTAAATAGACTGCACTTGCCTCTTTGGTAGTTGTTCCTTCAGTATGTTCCTTCAGTAATTTCCCCCTTACCAGTAGAGTATGGACATTCTCATATATGTGTGAATTTAAGACGTAGCGTTGAACTAAGGTTGTGTTCCTTGTAAATTTTAATCCAACTATAAAGTATTAAGGTATTCAAATTTCATAAACATAATATTTATCTAATTTTAATAATTATTTTTTAGAGATGTGGACAAGTAAGGATGAAGAAGATGTCGGGCTACAACAAGAATCCAAGATTGGAGAAGATAATCAAAGAAACTCCATAACATGCCGAGAAACCAAGAATGTAAACATTAGAGAAAGAATGATGGCTGGACACATACGTATAAGCATGGGAGTGCTGGTGGGAATGGTGTTACTATATCTTATTATCAACTGCGTAGTCGTCCTTGTTATGTTGAGTATGTTGAGACTGAAAGAGGAGCCTAACATCGGCCTAACCTGGTATCCCAGCAACATTACCGTGTACCATCAACTGGAGAACAACTTATACGCCATACCAATTACAGAGTTCTTTCAAAACCAAAAAGAAATCATCAACTTTACTGCTGTGGCAAAACCACTGAACTTCTCTAGCTGGCTGAGTGATATATGTGACTCCAACTATACCGACCGCTATTTCATCATCATCCAAGATGTATAATAATGTAATTTTCTTTTGATAAAACTGTTTGTTTGGACAAAAAGCCTTCAATAACACAATCATTTGTAAAGGTCCAATTCATCACCTGCTAGAGTAATGACGCAAATATACTGATTTATTATGTCAGAGGAATCCCTCATTATCAAATTCAAGATCATTTTTACGGTTCTCTTTCTCCTTTGGATATGGGTCTGTTAAAATAAAACAAATTTATAAACTATATTTTATTTAAAATATAAATATTTATTTGGTGTTCAAATATGTCTTAACTTGGTTTGACTGAGCCCCTACGGGGAGAGAAACCTCCCAGCAATAATACCATGTACCAAGAACGGGAGACCCACTTGTACACCTCCACAAAAGACAAGTTATTTCAAAACAAAACTGAAATTATAGAAAGGGGCTCCAGTCTTGATGCTATTCTTAGTTTATTTTTATATAATAGATACAACTTAACTGCATGCGACCCTGTGATAAAACCACTGAACTTCTGTAGCTGGCTGAGTAATATCAGGGAATGTAAGGATGGTGGGAAATGGGACTTATACAATTCCGACCCCTGTTTCCTCATCACCCCAAAGGTATCTAAATGGATTCCTGACATGTACACGGTGCGGGAGTACCTACCAGATATGTAGGTATTTTCAGTAAAAATGTTACTATTTTGAAACTAGGATCTGTTTGGTAATCGTATTCTCGTATACTGGGTTTATTTTTAACAACATCTACATATTTTCTTAGGGCACGTATGTGGTCTAAATAGCCACCCCTATTATTTAATGTTTTGTAGAGACAGATGAAATCCTGTAACTCATTCAATTCGGTTATTACGGTTTTCATTTGGTCTATATCGATATGGCCGGTTTTGACCTTCTCATCGTACCGCAGGGGGAATATACATAAGTTCGTATCAAACCGTTTTCTCTTCTGGTGGTAAATGAAATCATCCTCGTCATCTGAATTGGTGTCCTCCCCATCGTTGGTGTTACAAATGAAGAGGACATTGTCTCGCAATAGGGGAAACATTTCCTCGACCACTTTTCTTTTCCGGTCCATGGTCGGATCATATGTTGCTATTTTATGGGCAAAATTATGAACCATATCTAAAAGTTGACGATACTCATAGATGAAAGATTCGAAGGAGTCCCTCAAATCATTATACCATTGGGCAATCATGTGATCTAGGGGATTTTTATGAGTCGATGTCGAAATCAGATTATCAACGGATACCTCACTATTGGTTACATGTTTGGGACTCCAGGGTGTCACATTGGTAAGAGTTTCAATGACATTCGTACCAACAAAATTTAAATTATCTCCGGCATAGTCCATGGCATATTTCTGAATCGAACTAAGAATTTTGGCCTTTTCATCCCCCTTTCCTACAAAGAGATAAGGCACCATAGATGCTTGGTTTAGATTAATGAAATTACTTGGATCATTTCTGAATAATTGCAATCTATTATCCATCATATTAGATATGGCAGTGTCGCTCATTGGGGGTCTGGTGGACGTAAATTGACCAGACAACCTCGATGCCTTTAACAAGGACGCGAGGAAAAGCCTACGAGATGTCCCTGCGAGGTTTGAAAAATGCCCCAGTTCGTTGGGGAAAAAATCATGTTCTCTACATCCGGGGATGGCGGCTTGTTTACCGGGAGTATCATCTATAAAATCTTCAGTGATCGTACCGAAACCGTAAGCCTTCAAATGTTCCGTGCACGATGACAGGAACTCTGATTTTGTTGGCTGATAAACATTTCCAAAGGTTAGCCATGTCAGTGGCAGTGTAAATACAATGTTGGTAGTTGTTATAAGTTGGGCATGAATATTTTCAATGATTGCGAAAAGCTTTCGTGTTATCTCCTCTAAACCTTTCTCTATCTGCTATCCGTGTAATATATACTTGCCCACCGGGACTTCTAGTCGTTGCGTCATCAAATATGGAGGCTATTATGGCGATGATATAAGGATATCTTTTTAGGAATATTGATAGGTGGTAGTCTCTAACGTCTGGCCTCTGCTCCCGGAACCAACCGAATATCCATCGTCTAACCATCTTCTTCCATAAATAACTCCCGCCACATATCGGGAATGTTATCTTGTATATAGAGCCACCACTAGCTGGTAAGGTATCATTTTTTACATCGTTAATTTTCGTAATATTACCATCGTTTATGTTATTAAGTGATTGAATAAAAAGTAACAGAGACGCTTCTTGGTTTGTAGAATCATCCATTAAATATTTTTCTCTATTCAACTCATTGTTGAGTTTATTTATAAACTCACCGTGACATATTATTTGGGTGGGTGTTAGTAAAGCTGTTGGTTTCTTATCCTGTCCTAAGAATGGTGGTGGTGTCATTATTACACCGGACACAATGGGTATAAATAATGATAACCAGATAAGGAAAATTGGACCCTTTATAGATTCAGAGTTCTGACAGAAAAATTAAGAACCTGGTAGTCTCGGGGGGTAATTGATGTTTTTTGACCCGGTAAAGGGTTATTGATACCCGTGTATGAATGATGGAAGTGTGGTCGTACGACCAAGAATCGTATACAATCCAGGTTTGTTGTCCGCGCATTTTGTAAATTATTATTTTGTATTCACAAAATAGTAACGACAAAAAGGATGAACTTTAACTCCAATTATTGTTTTACTGGATTGATAATATCTGTTGTTGTATTATTCATTCTTCTCGGCCATCTATATAATCTAGTTTGTCATATTTATAGAGAAACAGAAATAACCTATCCACGATATTATAGGATATTATATATTTGAGATCGAGAATATCACCGAACAAGGGTAGATATGATATGTAATGTCATATGTCATATGTAATGTTACAATGTGATATGTAAAAATATGTTATTATTTTAAATATGTAATTTGGTTATATGGTGGATATGGATATGGATACAATCATATTTAAAATTCATAAACTATTGAACAACAATTGTATCCTGACAATAAAAGACACAAACTATTCGGTCTTTATTTTATCAATTAAATAAAAGGAACACACTCATAATAGACCCTTTGAAGCAACTATATAAAAATCTCGGCGATTCCGATATAGAGCAGGCAAATTTAGTATTGAAAAATATGTGTCCTCGCTAATATTACAAATATGAAATATATATTATCGGGTTATAAAATAAGCGATATACCAGACAACACCTCAGATTTCATTATAAACAAAATCATAGAATATAATAGCTATGAAAAATATGATATATATAGTGACAAAATAAAACAAGAAATAATTGCCCGAAAAAATAAATCCTTAACCGTTGATGAGTTGGGTTTACGATATATGACGATACGTAAAATTATTATATCCATATTAAGACATTCTTATACTTTAATAAAGATATCCCATGATAATATTAATAAAGGTCATTTTAACAATTTGATAGCCGCATATTTAAAATGTATATCCCAATGTGATGCGGTGTTAGACTATATTATCCCCCCCTTAAAAACAGAATCAGATGCCTGTTTATTGAGACCCCATCATAATCTTCAAGATGAGAATAGCCAACAGTATTCTTATACCAAGAAGAGAAGATCTAATAGGGTAAATTTCGGAGATCTCCGTAAAGATATTGATAAGGATATTCGCGGGAAAAGGTTCTAGAACTAGAATGTTAATAAATACAAAAAAAAACAAAAAACATTTCTTTTCACCTCTGACGAATATTTTCATTTCCGAAGGCATTTCCGAAGGCACTGAATAAGAATTTTCCGGGAGCATTATTGATTTTAGAGAGGACAGCTCTCGAGGGTTGCTTTATTTCAAAAAGTCGCGAAATATCGCTGGGTTCTATATATATAAGCGATTTGGCAAAATCCATCACATAAAGTCGAGAATACTCTGGGATAACCTCTGTTACATATATATATATAAAACGTATTATGAATAATATACAACCCATAATTACTAGAATAATATTATAAGTCATCATACAAATATTATTCAGAATGTATAAAATATGTCTTTATCATCTGATAATGAATGTAGATATTTATATATATTATATAATGTAGGGTTTGAAGATGAATGGCGGTTTTGTCGATGGGGTAGAGATCTTCAAATCCTTTGCTGACAACTTTACAAATGCCTCGGGGTTGATAAAGGGATTGGCAAATTCGATCCTAATACAATCCAAGTCTAAATTTAAGTATTTCCATTATAACGTTGCTATTGTTGAGCCAATAAGGCCCGGTGAACATGACAGAATTTACGGAATTATATCGGATCGTGAAACAAAGGTAAGCTGGCCAAATATTTGGCAAATTTGTTTGGTGCGCTTGAATATTATCTTCAGGAATTGGTCATAAATAAACACATTTTACCCCTCCCCGGACCAAATAAAAAAATTAATATGGGTAAAGTAAATTGTATTAGTGATACTCTTCAGAGTATGCTCCGAGGGCCAAGAGGGCCAAAGAAGACGAACAATATTTATAGTATTATAGTATGTAATACTATTTATAGGTCATGAGTGTATATGTCCAATCTTATATGGATCTAATTGCATTTAGATACTATAAACACACTCCGGCACTTAAAACCAGAATTGATTTGGTTCAAGAACACATAGATACCACTTTGAATCTTGAGATATTTACTGGTCAAATATTTTCCAACTTATTTACATCCATTCTCAACCGGCGAACCAATATATTGACAGAGGTGGATATGACAACGTTTATAAACCAGTATTATATTGCTATTCTACCCATGAGATTATTTAATGAAGATGGTCAATTTTATATTGAAAAGAATCACCAAACACCCTCCCAAAGATTTTATTTCCTACCCGATATATGGACCAAAAGATCGTTTCAGCAAAAAAAAAATGCAAATAAGGAGAGTGTTTTTTATAGAGTGGGGACCGATTTGGCGACCGATTTGGAACAATTGAAGAACTTGTTATTGATAAGTAGTCCGGAGCAGAAGTTGACCACCGATTGTGTCATTGAAGGCATCCACAATATATGTTGGGGGGATATATGTCGATTGGTGAAAGGTAAGAATTCGAGCGCATATTCTTCCATAGCCATACAGTATCTTTTACAAAATATAAATAACAATGACTATGACGAACAGAATATTTATGAAAACCTAAATGTATTTTTCAAATTTATTAGCAATCCCAAGGAAACCTTTGCTCGTGTTATAAGACACAAGAAACGGTCGTGTTATGGGAGGGTTCTCACACGAAATTATGATAATTTTATCCCCGATGAGGTTTTCTCCGTAGTAAAACTGTCTATAGGGAAGGTCATTCTGACTATGTTGTTGCATACAGACGATCTTCATGTGAACGCCCTTCTCTTGAAAGATACACTAATGACCAAACCCCCCCATATACAATAATTTATGATGAAATATATACTGAGGTTATTGACCATGTTTAGACACGGTAGTCACAGTGTCAAAGAGCTATTGAAAAGCATGGGTCTCTCACGAGAGTTTATAAATAAACTCAACAATGAGTTGAATAGAGAAAAATATTTAATGGATGATTCTACAAACCAAGAAGCGTCTCTGTTACTTTTTATTCAATCACTTAATAACATAAACGATGGTAATATTACGAAAATTAACGATGTAAAAAATGATACCTTACCAGCTAGTGGTGGCTCTATATACAAGATAACATTCCCGATATGTGGCGGGAGTTATTTATGGAAGAAGATGGTTAGACGATGGATATTCGGTTGGTTCCGGGAGCAGAGGCCAGACGTTAGAGACTACCACCTATCAATATTCCTAAAAAGATATCCTTATATCATCGCCATAATAGCCTCCATATTTGATGACGCAACGACTAGAAGTCCCGGTGGGCAAGTATATATTACACGGATAGCAGATAGAGAAAGGTTAGAGGAGATAACACGAAAGCTTTTCGCAATCATTGAAAATATTCATGCCCAACTTATAACAACTACCAACATTGTATTTACACTGCCACTGACATGGCTAACCTTTGGAAATGTTTATCAGCCAACAAAATCAGAGTTCCTGTCATCGTGCACGGAACATTTGAAGGCTTACGGTTTCGGTACGATCACTGAAGATTTTATAGATGATACTCCCGGTAAACAAGCCGCCATCCCCGGATGTAGAGAAAATGATTTTTTCCCCAACGAACTGGGGCATTTTTCAAACCTCGCAGGGACATCTCGTAGGCTTTTCCTCGCGTCCTTGTTAAAGGCATCGAGGTTGTCTGGTCAATTTACGTCCACCAGACCCCCAATGAGCGACACTGCCATATCTAATATGATGGATAATAGATTGCAATTATTCAGAAATGATCCAAGTAATTTCATTAATCTAAACCAAGCATCTATGGTGCCTTATCTCTTTGTAGGAAAGGGGGATGAAAAGGCCAAAATTCTTAGTTCGATTCAGAAATATGCCATGGACTATGCCGGAGATAATTTAAATTTTGTGGGTACGAATGTCATTGAAACTCTTACCAATGTGACACCCTGGAGTCCCAAACATGTAACCAATAGTGAGGTATCCGTTGATAATCTGATTTCGACATCGACTCATAAAAATCCCCTAGATCACATGATTGCCCAATGGTATAATGATTTGAGGGACTCCTTCGAATCTTTCATCTATGAGTATCGTCAACTTTTAGATATGGTTCATAATTTTGCCCATAAAATAGCAACATATGATCCGACCATGGACCGGAAAAGAAAAGTGGTCGAGGAAATGTTTCCCCTATTGCGAGACAATGTCCTCTTCATTTGTAACACCAACGATGGGGAGGACACCAATTCAGATGACGAGGATGATTTCATTTACCACCAGAAGAGAAAACGGTTTGATACGAACTTATGTATATTCCCCCTGCGGTACGATGAGAAGGTCAAAACCGGCCATATCGATATAGACCAAATGAAAACCGTAATAACCGAATTGAATGAGTTACAGGATTTCATCTGTCTCTACAAAACATTAAGAGGTGGCAAAAAGGGGTGGCTATTTAGACCACATACGTGCCCTAAGAAAATATGTAGATGTTGTTAAAAATAAACCCAGTATACGAGAATACGATTACCAAACAGATCCTAGTTTCAAAATAGTAACATTTTTACTGAAAATACCTACATATCTGGTAGGTACTCCCGCACCGTGTACATGTCAGGAATCCATTTAGATACCTTTGGGGTGATGAGGAAACAGGGGTCGGAATTGTATAAGTCCCATTTCCCACCATCCTTACATTCCCTGATATTACTCAGCCAGCTACAGAAGTTCAGTGGTTTTATCACAGGGTCGCATGCAGTTAAGTTGTATCTATTATATAAAAATAAACTAAGAATAGCATCAAGACTGGAGCCCCTTTCTATAATTTCAGTTTTGTTTTGAAATAACTTGTCTTTTGTGGAGGTGTACAAGTGGGTCTCCCGTTGTTGGTACATGGTATTATTGCTGGGAGGTTTCTCTCCCCGTAGGGGCTCAGTCAAACCATGTTAAGACATATTTGAACACCAAATAAATATTTATATTTTAAATAAAATATAGTTTATAAATTTGTTTTATTTTAACAGACCCATATCCAAAGGAGAAAGAGAACCGTAAAAATGATCTTGAATTTGATAATGAGGGATTCCTCTGACATAATAAATCAGTATATTTGCGTCATTACTCTAGCAGGTGATGAATTGGACCTTTACAAATGATTGTGTTATTGAAGGCTTTTTGTCCAAACAAACAGTTTTATCAAAAGAAAATTACATTATTATACATCTTGGATGATGATGAAATAGCGGTCGGTATAGTTGGAGTCACATATATCACTCAGCCAGCTAGAGAAGTTCAGTGGTTTTGCCACAGCAGTAAAGTTGATGATTTCTTTTTGGTTTTGAAAGAACTCTGTAATTGGTATGGCGTATAAGTTGTTCTCCAGTTGATGGTACACGGTAATGTTGCTGGGATACCAGGTTAGGCCGATGTTAGGCTCCTCTTTCAGTCTCAACATACTCAACATAACAAGGACGACTACGCAGTTGATAATAAGATATAGTAACACCATTCCCACCAGCACTCCCATGCTTATACGTATGTGTCCAGCCATCATTCTTTCTCTAATGTTTACATTCTTGGTTTCTCGGCATGTTATGGAGTTTCTTTGATTATCTTCTCCAATCTTGGATTCTTGTTGTAGCCCGACATCTTCTTCATCCTTACTTGTCCACATCTCTAAAAAATAATTATTAAAATTAGATAAATATTATGTTTATGAAATTTGAATACCTTAATACTTTATAGTTGGATTAAAATTTACAAGGAACACAACCTTAGTTCAACGCTACGTCTTAAATTCACACATATATGAGAATGTCCATACTCTACTGGTAAGGGGGAAATTACTGAAGGAACAACTACCAAAGAGGCAAGTGCAGTCTATTTACACCATCCTAACTTACTCACATGCAAAGTTTCAAGTCTATAGTAGCAATAGTTCTCAAGTTATATAAAACAAAAAAACTGTTTCAAAACTTTACAGCTAAATCTCCCGCTATTCAATTTTTTTTGCTACGAAAAAATGCTATAACATTCGCATTTTTTACCATTGTTTTTAGAAAACAGAGCACTATCGAACAATGAGAAGATGTAGTGGATGTTCTCAACATGAACAAATACTACCACTAAAAACTGTCAGAACAAGTCATAAATTACTTCTTATTGTCAAGTGATTCCCCTTATGTTGAGATTGCATTTTTTATATAAATCAAATATACAAAATTATCCTTATATCTCCTTCAGTATTATACTGTATGTATGAAGAAAAACGAACATATCCCAAGCCTGAATGATATCACCTTTGTCTCCTAAGTTTATACTTCAGCATCACAATATATCTCAAGCCTGAATGATATTACCCAAGAATGTTTGATGAAAACGGGAGAGAAATGTTGACTTGTATTGAATTTTATAGAAATAAAATTTAAAAATAGATATTTTTATCTCCTTCAGCGTATATATATGTGTTCCAGAGTAGACAGGTAGAGATAGCGAGTGTTTAAGAGTAAACATACCTTTTATGTTGGGGGCAGTTGAATTCTGAGCCTCTCATATGAAAGAGTATGTATATATAGCCTAGAGAAGGGGGAGGAGTTAGAGACTAGGATTTGGATTCGGGAACTACAATGACTACATGTGTGTGATACAGAGCGGTGTTTGTAACACACTGAAAATATTTTTCAGAAAATAAATTGATTATTGTCGAGCAATTCTTCTGATATATAAATAGGTATTATAATTTGGTAAGATTAAATGGCATAAGAACCTTTACACATTTGTATGTTATTGAAGGTTTTTTGTCTGCTGACCAATAAACAAATAGTTTTATAAAGAAAAGTGATTATAGTATACCTGTTGGAGCCTCTTTGGATGTGTTCCCCAAGCTTGAATTCTAGTGGTTCGGTGTCTTCTTCATCTCCCCACATCTCTAGAAAAGAAAATAATTATTAAAATTAAATAAATATTCTGTTTTACAAAATTAAAACTAATTTGGATATTAAATGTATACCTAAATGTAAGTCATAAGATATCTTATAAATATAGCTTTATTAACGGAGAAAATTTACCAATCTGTCAGAACAAGTCGTAAAATCAAGAGAAGAACTTGCAATTTCAGTTTAGTAAATGTAGCTATTTTGACTTTGTTTCAGTTTTAGTTTGTTTGGTTTTACCTTTCGTCTCTTTCTCCAAAGTATTGGAGAATTTGAAGCGCTGGATTGGGATGTGCACGAATCTTGTATACCGGTATGAGTGTCCATCCATATTTACACATGTTGAGGTCCAATTCAAGTCCTGGCTAGGACATACAATTGGTTATAAGAGTAGCTGTCCGGATTTCTCACGACTTCCCTTAATTCGAACGATTCGGTGTATCCCTTTCTCCTCGTGGAGAAGTATTGGATTGGAAGTCCTGGTTACCACTATGAGGGCATACAATTGGTGATAATGGGGGGAAGTAGCTGTTGGGGTTTCTCACAACTTCCCGAATTCGAACGATTCGGTGTACCTCTTTCTCCTCGGTAATAATATTGGAGAAACATTGGATTTGAAAGTCGATGATGACCGATGTAACGATTCTTGTATTATACCCCACCAGAGTATATAAATGAAAAGATGTTGTGGGCCCATTAAAGTCCGGGGAATAGGTCCCTCTTACTCGTCACTTTGGGAGGTGATAGATATGATGGATATCCTCATCCTCATCCTCATCCTTACTAACCCCATTAGAAATGATCTCCTTTGGAAGACACTTAGAAACTTTGTTTGAGATCACCCAGGCGGTCACTAAAACAAATATTAAGTTAGCTCATGAGTATGTATGTGGGCTAAAGAGTAATATGGGTGGCACCGAGATCATGAAGGCCATCACATATGGTTATGAGTGCTGCAGTCAACTCCCTATAAATATGTTGATGGTGACCGACGCTCTAGTTACAAATGTAAGTGACATTATAAAAGAATGCGCGGATTGAAGAAAGAGGCTTTTCAAATATTCACTGTTGGTGTAGGAGACGGTGTTTCCTCTGACCTACTCAAGAGTCTGGCCCTTTTCAATTCTGGACATTGCTTCCTCCTGAAAACTATATCCCAAATGGAAGAATTCGAAATGTTTTTGAGTTTGATGACAAAACCCCGTGTGGACAAACTCCAAGTACATCTATGCATTTCAGATAATGCTGTTGAAAAGACACAAAGAAAAGGCACAACTCCAGCATCAATCGGGGTCAAACATTTACCCAATTCCGCAACATCCCAAATGGAACTGCGACGAAAGACATCACGGCCAAGATACAATTAGATAACTCGACTATATGTGACAACATTTCAGTGACGAAGGTCCATGGAGTCGGTCTTCATCAGGTAGCAGCCAAGGGGATGATAGAGGGATTACAACTACAAAAGATCCTGCAAGGTAGTCTTGAAAGGGAAGAGGTTGCACGCATGAATAAATCTATTGTAGATTTGAGTGAGGCGAGCGGTGTAGTCTCTTCATTGACTAGTTATTTAGGTATCGACGAATACGATGACGCCCTACCTGGTGTCAATTGGACGGCCCCGCCTCCCGCCTTCGGAGGAGCTGCACAAAAATACGACACTGTTGATTGTGGAGATATACAAGGACTCCCTTGTTCCATTGACTATGAAAAATACGACTCTTGTGACAATGGTGGGCCAAGTGCCGAATCGTGTTGCATATTGCATAGTCTTACGAGTTACCCTGAGGGTTGGGTAGATATTACACGGGTTACCAATCTCATACAAATGGATTCTGATAAGTTCCTCTCATATTTTAATGCCTTGGAAATTAATAAACATTATAATTTACGGAGTACCCCCACCAGAAGAATACCCTCTGAAGTCTTATCGATAACATTGGCTTTAACCATTCTGAATAATGTATACTATATAAAGAAGTGTTCAATGCCCGCAGCGGTCACACGGTTATGAAGAGGTCATGACCTTACCCCATATGTAAACATTATAAAAAATATTATTAAGACTCTACCAAACACTATTCATGACATGTATAGACACCTAAGCGGGCAAATAATACTGATATCACCAATTGTCTGAGTATTTGTTTGTGTTATGTTTACAATAAACTAAGAATAAAATAAGAATAAGTTTCCCTAATTTTTTAGGAGTACCCCCCTATACTTTTGTTGTATTATCGACAACACTGGCTTTAACTATATAAAGAAATGCTATTTGTGTTTTAATATTTTTCACTTAGCTCCTGGGCCTTGAGGATCATGCCACATTTTGACAGTTTATTCTGGCTATCACTGGATGAGTTTACACCCTCTGATTTCATATAATATACATTTCCTAATCTGAATAAAATCGTCAAATAATTACCAAAAACGGACTTAAAATGAGTAATAATCTTCAAGGGGATGAAGGAGTTCTAGGAGTGTACTTGCATATACAAATAATTTAAAAGTTTTAGATGATTATGGACGTTGAAGCCCATAAAAGTGCTCCTTCCCTTTGTTACAACTTACCGGTGTGAGGTAGGATTGTCATCACTCACGATCATGAAGATAAAGTACCGAAACCGTTTGCAACCAGAGCATGACCTAAGACGCAGCCTATCATCAAAATCCCTCTAATTTGAGAAGCTACAATAATGATTATTATTAATTATTGACTTGTTCACCCTCTTAGAGCGTCGACTCTCACAATATGGAACCTAATTTGGAGAGAAGAATAATAATATTTATAATATTTATATAATAGAATAATCATATTTTGGTTTTCTCAAAAGTAATATTAAACCAGGAAATATTTGTTCTTGTACCTCAATTATCGAAAGGATTTCTCAATTATATAATTTTTGTATTTTTCAAGTTACAAAATATGTTCGTTATTTATTCCTTGTATTGTCAATCTTAATCATATTTACGCAATATTTAACTTTTTTTTTGTGAACCCCTTGAATTGTGAAAAGCTGCTCTTTCTCAAGCTTGGTGGTAGCCAGACCTAAAAATGTAATCATACTGAAAGGGTTTTATATATATATATATGTTGAAAACATTAAAGTTAATGTCTTATTAGGCATTTAGGGTATGGGTCGGCATAGTAGATTCACGCCAGGATTTTGGGTCGTTGTTAAAAAGGTTAAGATCCACTGTTTTAAAGTATCCCTAATAGGCTCAAAATTGCATCACATGTCCGAGAGGGTTAAAAATTAATAAATATTCTATTTACGAAATTGAAATTATTTGAATATTAAATGTATAATTATCTAAATGTCAGTGATAAGAGACCTTATAAATATTTAGCTTTATCACCTAATCACAATTTACCACCACTAAACACTCTTGTCAGAACCAGTGGTCAAATCAAGAGAAGAACTTGTAATTTCAGTTTAGTAAACTTAGCGATTTTGACTTTATAATTATATATATATATATATATCTTAGTTTCAGTTTTAGTTTGTTGAGTTTTACCTTTTGTCTCTTTCTCCAAAATATTGGAGAATTTGAAGCACTGGCTTGGGATGCGGATGACTGATGCTGCATATCGGTATGAGTGTCCATATTTACACCTGTTGAGGTCCAATTCATAGGGCACACAATTGGTGATAATGGGGGGAAGTGATTGTCGAGAGTTCCCACAACTTCGCCGAATTCGAACGATTCGGTCCTCGATAATATTGGAGAAACACTGGATTGGAAGTCCTGACTACTACTATGAGGGTATATAATTGGTGATAATGGGGGAGGTATCTGTCGGGAGTTCTCACGACTTCCCGAATTCGAACGAATCGGTGTACCTCTTTCTCCTCGGTAATATTGGAGAAACACTGGATTGGAAAGTCGTTGTCTTTTCATCGGGGGTACATCCACGTGTCTTGAACAACCATGAATAATTTTTACTTGGGGCCATACATTGGACCCCATTTCCGACTGCAATCACCTCTATCACAAAAGTTCTATTTTTCACTCGACTGGAGAATTTAAAGGAGCTCTCCCTCGTAAACATAGAGGGTTTTTAAGAATGTTTGCCCTAGTTCTTGACCATATCCTCTATCTATCATTTCACAAATTCTTCTTTCTGATTGATTGTCCGTCGGTTGCAGTACCAAACGACCCTCACCACCCACCAGTCCTTGGATAACTGATTTCATCGAATATTACCAAGAACCTCATTTAGTCGGTTTTTTGTCTTATGAGATAGTTCGAGACTCAAAGCTCATAAAATTGAACCTCGACTAAGACACTTCCAGGTTCGAAAAAAAATCTCATAAAATTGAACCTCGACAAAGAAGCCCATTTCCAGGTTCGAGACTCAAAGCTCATAAAATTGAACCTCGACAAAGTCCACTTCCAGTTTCGAAAATATAACCAGATTATATTTCCTAAAGATATATTAAAAAATATGGATACATGCCAATAAAGAGATATTATAAACTGAGACTCAAGAAACGAGTGTTCTGGTTATATAAAGTTTATTGTAAAATTTTTATACCACACCGTGATAATAAAAAAAGGTCGTATAATATAACCCCGAAGCGAAGCCGTAAAACAATAAGACATTGATGAGTTATTGGGTTGGTCATTCATCGTTATTATTATTTTTAAATACATACAAGGGATTTCCACCATCATCATCATCATCATCATCACCATCATCATCATCACCATCATCATCACCGATTTGACCATTCTCTCCAAATTTACCCCTTTTTATCGATATGTCATGGTCTATTTCGTCATCCTCATCGTCTTGTAAGCCATGTTTATTTTGGTTGGATGTACTTGCGGTCGATATTTTATTCATATACTCTTTTATTGAATTAGAGTCGTCCTGTTCGTATATGCTTATCTTATCCTTATCCTCGGTTGGTCTAGGTATATCAAAATCATTAGACGTTCTATATGCATTGAGACACATTCCTAAACTATATATATGGGCTACGGGACCTAGTAGCATTACAGAGCTTCCAGGGGGTCCCCATTTTACAGAAATATTTTAGAAAGAGCCCCAAAAAAATTTCACTTTATTTCCCGTCCCCATTCTAAGAGGTCTCAACATTGCCATGTTGTACTTTTAATTTGGAAGATGATAGGTCTTCAAAATAATTGTTCAAAGGATCAATATTTGTCTGAGGGGTTTATTGATAGACTTCATGTTTGTTAAAATGTCCGGGATTTTCTTCATTGTTAAACCATCAATAACGTTGCCATCTTTATTCGTAATGTCCTGGAATGGCCTCTTATTTAGTGTTATTATTTGCTTGCTTTTATAGCCTTGTATTGTAAGTTTTTCTATTATATATTTATTGTAAGAATTTCCAGTGTCCAGAATCGGTACAATTTTAGGACAGTGCATTATATGGCTGGTAAAAAAGCGACCCACGCAATTCTGCTGGTTTCCATTCTGAGTATGTAGCTGCGATTTACTCAGAATGATTGAGCGGTTGCATGTTGGGTGTAGGTAACATCTCAAAAACAAATACAAATGTAATCCACTAGATATATATTTATATCGACAATTTTTCCAAGATTGTCAATCCTTACTCAATAGGACTCCAAGTATGCCATTTTTCATCTTCCGATGAATCCGTAACCGTATTATAGACAGTGCCATCCCAAGGTGTATCAACCGCCCGTATATCTGAATGGCCCTGTATAATATCCGACATTCTTATTATTTTCAATTTGGCGGCAGCATCATATGACGATCTGGAATACACACAAAAATATATTTTGGTATTTTTACCCAATGGTTGCCACATCCTACCCTTCGTCTGCTCCTGTATTGTAATCTTGTCCTTTGTACTCAATGTTGATATTTTAGATATTATCCCCCAAATAATACAATAATCTGTATTTGCTTCTATATGTTCACGATCATTTAACATATTCCTAACCGACGACGAATATGACTTTGTTTTATTATCAATAGTAACCCAGATACTGGTAAATTTTACAATCCATGACTGTAGCTCGGGTATTTCCATCCAGATATTTATTCCTGCTTTTCATAGTGGGAACTAGACACCATTAATATTTTCATTTATCTCTATAATTATACAACTCATTCGTGGCTTCACCGACATATTAGGAATACATTGCCAGTCATTTTTATTAGGTGGCCACACAAAACGTAAAGGTTTTCGCCCCCCATTTATACTTTTCCCATCACAAAACCGCCTAAAAAGTTTCAATACGTTACGGACATTGTTTATAAACTGTACGAGTGAGTCTCCGCTTAGGATATGAGCATATTTCTGAAACCATATATCCAATCCTTTCATGTAATACATACAAATCCAAATATATTTTTCAGAATGATACTTTAAGCTATATTCAATATAGTCAAATATTTGGGTGGTATCAAAGAAAAGGATGTGGTTAAGTTCAGCGTCGGCAATCTTAACAATTCCGTCATATAAAGCCGGCTTCGTATTAGTTCGAATGGTCTCCTTAAGACGACACAGTACACTCTGGACTTGTTTTACGGCCTCATTCGGTTTTCCTTTTTTCAATTGTTTAGAAACCAAACCTTGTGTACCGAACATGTCCACCAACTGCTCTATAATTAGTCCTAGTCTATTATAAAACATAGAATGTATCCCACCATCCTCATTATCCTGTTCTTTGAGATTACTTATAACATCCCCATAACTCTTTCGAAAACTAAAGTGGTCATGTACTAGTTGGTGTTTAACAATGTCTTCCAATAGGACGCTCTGTTGTTTAATAAATGTCTGGTCATGGTCACGGAAATTTACTCTGAGAAGTAGAAATATCATATTTAATATAATAAATATGATATATGGAGTAATATTATCTTTGGTTAGTTTGTCTTTTAATAGAGTTTTAATTGATTCCGCATCAATTACCACTATTTCTTCTTCACTTACATTGTTCAACTCATTAAAGTCACGTAGGAAACTGGCACTGTCTGTTGTGAATCGCTCATATATATCTGGAATCAACAAATCGTTCAAGAGATAGTCGGCCAGTTTATACCGCCCATCGATTACATCTTCATCACTTAAATACTTTTCTGTTCTGAAAATGCATTTAGTGGCGCAGTGTAAACTCGCAAGACACAATTGATCCACAGATTCACCCCGGGCAATTATTTTGTCCGCTAATATTTGGATAGCTTTTTCCATAGGAATTAAGTTTCGTTTAACCCAGTTTGCACACTGTAATTCTACATTTATTTCAATGTCATTTTTCACTTTTTTGGTCTCATGTCGACCATGATTCTCACACTTCCTTTTATTGGATCTTTCGGGGTGTTCATATGTTAACGGATCGCATAGATCGGGCAATTAATCGCACTTCTTTTTTCTGGATGGATATGTTGATGGATTGAATAGATCGGGCAATTCAACATCGGACAAATCAACATCAGACTCTTCTGAAGATAGATTGACTAGATCGGGCAATTCAACATCGGGCGAATCATCATCAGACTCTTCTGAAGATGGATTGACTAGATCGGGCGAATCATCATCAGACTCTTCTGAAGATGGATTGACTAGATCGGGCGAATCATCATCAGACTCTTCTGAAGATGGATTGACTAGATCGGGCGAATCATCATCAGACTCTTCTGAAGATGGATTGACTAGATCGGGCAATTCAATATCGGGCAAATCATCATCAGACTCTTCTGAAGTATCACCCAAATCTAAAAATAAAATAAAAAAGTGTGTTTCATTAGTTTTGAGAATGGTATATGTTTACTATATGACATGATATTTCACAAAAACATTAGAACCTACCAATATATTCTGGTGAAGAATCCATTTATGATAACCCGAGGCCAACTGAAATGATGAGAAGTACCTTGAATATATATATATACATATATGGAGGGATTTCGCTAACAATGCGCCTGGGTGAACCATTCCCTTCTCAGCCCGAGGCCAACTGAATGATGAGAAGCACCTTGACTATATATATATACTGGAGGGGGATGGAGGGAGGGAGGAGAGATCCAGAGTGTGAGTCAAGCAGTGAAGTCATTCTTATTTTTAACCCCTTACATGTCATAAAAAAGTGTATGTTTAATACATTATTTTTGAGAATGGTATATGTTTACTATATGACATGATATTTCACAAAAACATTAGAACCTACCAATATATTCTGGTGAAGAATCCATTTATGATAACCCGAGGCCAACTGAAATGATGAGAAGTACCTTGAATATATATATATACATATATGGAGGGATTTCGCTAACAATGCGCCTGGGTGAACCATTCCCTTCTCAGCCCGAGGCCAACTGAATGATGAGAAGCACCTTGACTATATATATATATACTGGAGGGGGATGGAGGGAGGGAGGATAGATCCAGTGTGTGAGTCAAGTAGTGAAGTCATTCTTATTATTAACCCCTTATATGTCATACTTTCGTCAATAGTAATACTTTCGTCAATAGTAATATTTCCGTCAATAGTAATATTCCGTCAATAGTAATATTTCCGTCAATAGTAATATTTCCGTCAATAGTAATATTCCGTCAATAGTAATATATTCCGTCAATAGTAATATTTCCGTCAATAGTAATACTTTCGTCAATAGTAATACTTTCGTCAATAGTAATATTTCCGTCAATAGTAATATTTCCGTCAATAGTAATATTCCGTCAATAGTAATATTCCGTCAATAGTAATATTTCCGTCAATAGTAATATTCCGTCAATAGTAATATTTCCGTCAATAGTAATACTTCCGTCAATAGTAATATTTCCGTCAATAGTAATATTCCGTCAATAGTAATATTTCCGTCAATAGTAATATTTCCGTCAATAGTAATATTTCCGTCAATAGTAATACTTTCGTCAATAGTAATATTCCGTCAATAGTAATACTTCCGTCAATAATAATATTTTCGTCAATAGTAATATTTCCGTCAATAGTAATATTTCCGTCAATAGTAATACTTCCGTCAATAGTAATATTTCGTCAATAGTAATATTTCCGTCAATAGTAATATTCCGTCAATAGTAATATTTCCGTCAATAGTAATACTTCCGTCAATAGTAATACTTTCGTCAATAGTAATACTTTCGTCAATAGTAATATTTCGTCAATAGTAATACTTCCGTCAATAGTAATACTTCCGTCAATAGTAATATTTCCGTCAATAGTAATATTTCCGTCAATAGTAATATTTCCGTCAATAGTAATATTCCGTAAATAGTAATACTTCCGTCAATAATAATATTTCCGTCAATAGTAATATTTCCGTCAATAGTAATATTTCCGTCAATAGTAATATTTCCGTCAATAGTAATATTTCCGTCAATAGTAATACTTTCGTCAATAGTAATACTTCCGTCAATAGTAATATTTCCGTCAATAGTAATATTTCCGTCAATAGTAATACTTCCGTCAATAGTAATACTTCCGTCAATAGTAATACTTCCGTCAATAGTAATATTTCCGTCAATAGTAATATTCCGTCAATAGTAATATTCCGTCAATAGTAATATTTCCGTCAATAGTAATATTTCCGTCAATAGTAATACTTTCGTCAATAGTAATATTCCGTCAATAGTAATACTTCCGTCAATAGTAATATTCCGTCAATAGTAATATTTCCGTCAATAGTAATATTTCCGTCAATAGTAATATTCCGTCAATAGTAATATTCCGTCAATAGTAATACTTCCATCAATAATAATATTTTCGTCAATAGTAATATTTCCGTCAATAGTAATATTTCCGTCAATAGTAATATTCCGTCAATAGTAATATTTTCGTCAATAGTAATATTTTCGTCAATAATAATATTTCCGTCAATAGTAATACTTTCGTCAATAGTAATATTTCCGTCAATAGTAATATTTCCGTCAATAGTAATATTTCCGTCAATAGTAATACTTCCGTCAATAGTAATACTTCCGTCAATAGTAATATTTCGTCAATAGTAATACTTTCGTCAATAGTAATACTTTCGTCAATAGTAATATTTCCGTCAATAGTAATACTTTCGTCAATAGTAATATTTTCGTCAATAGTAATATTTCGTCAATAGTAATATTTCCGTCAATAGTAATACTTTCGTCAATAGTAATACTTCCGTCAATAGTAATATTTTCGTCAATAGTAATACTTTCGTCAATAGTAATATTTCCGTCAATAGTAATACTTTCGTCAATAGTAATATTTCGTCAATAGAAATATTTCGTCAATAGTAATATTTCGTCAATAGTAATACTTTCGTCAATAGTAATATTTCCGTCAATAGTAATACTTCTGTCAATAGTAATATTCCGTAAATAGTAATACTTTCGTCAATAGTAATACTTTCGTCAATAGTAATATTTCGTCAATAGTAATACTTTCGTCAATAGTAATATTCCGTCAATAGTAATATTTCCGTCAATAGTAATACTTTCGTCAATAGTAATATTTCCGTCAATAGTAATACTTTCGTCAATAGTAATATTCCGTCAATAGTAATACTTTCGTCAATAGTAATACTTTCGTCAATAGTAATATTTCGTCAATAGTAATATTTCCGTCAATAGTAATACTTCCGTCAATAGTAATATTTCCGTCAATAGTAATAGTTTCGTCAATAGTAATACTTTCGTCAATAGTAATACTTTCGTCAATAGTAATACTTTCGTCAATAGTAATACTTTCGTCAATAGTAATATTCCGTCAATAGTAATACTTTCGTCAATAGTAATACTTTCGTCAATAGTAATATTTCGTCAATAGTAATATTTCGTCAATAGTAATACTTTCGTCAATAGTAATACTTCCGTCAATAGTAATATTTCCGTCAATAGTAATACTTTCGTCAATAGTAATACTTTCGTCAATAGTAATATTTCGTCAATAGTAATACTTTCGTCAATAGTAATACTTTCGTCAATAGTAATACTTTCGTCAATAGTAATATTCCGTCAATAGTAATACTTTCGTCAATAGTAATACTTTCGTCAATAGTAATATTTCGTCAATAGTAATATTTCGTCAATAGTAATATTTCGTCAATAGTAATACTTTCGTCAATAGTAATATTTCGTCAATAGTAATACTTTCGTCAATAGTAATATTTCGTCAATAGTAATATTTCGTCAATAGTAATACTTTCGTCTATAGTAATATTTCGTCAATAGTAATGTTTCGTCTATAGTAATATTCGTCAATAGTAATATTTCCGTCAATAGTAATACTTTCGTCAATAATAATATTTCGTCAATAGTAATATTTCGTCAATAGTAATATTTCGTCAATAGTAATATTTCCGTCAATAGTAATATTTCGTCAATAGTAATATTTCGTCAATAGTATCATTCGTCAATAGTAATACTTTCGTCAATAGTAATATTTCCGTCAATAGTAATATTTCCGTCAATAGTAATATTTCCGTCAATAGTAATATTTCGTCAATAGTAATACTTTCGTCAATAGTAATACTTTCGTCAATAGTAATATTCCGTCAATAGTAATACTTTCGTCAATAGTAATACTTTCGTCAATAGTAATACTTTCGTCTAGTATCAATAGTAATACTTTTCGTCAATATATATTTCGTCAATAGTACTTCGTCAATAGTATATTTCGTCAATAGTAATATAGTAAATAGTATTTCGTCAATAGATTTCCGTCAATAGTAATACTTTACTTCGTCAATAGTCTTTTCGTCAATAGTAATATTTTTCATTCAATATTTCGTCAATAGTAATACTTTCGTCAATAGTAATTTCTCAATAGACTTCTCGTCAATAGTAATATTTTCATAGTAATACTTTCGTCAATAGTACAATATTTCGTCAATAGTAATATTTCGTCAATAGATACTTCCATATATTCCGTCAATAGTAATAATTACGTCAATAGTAATACTTGCTTTCGTCAATAGTAATATTCCAATAGAGTAATATTTCGTCAATAGTAAATAGACGTCATAGTATTTCTTTCATAACTCCATCCAATAGTAATATTTCGTCAATAGTAATACTTTCGTCAATAGTAATACTTTCGTCAATAGTAATACTTTCGTCAATAGTAATATTTCCGTCAATAGTAATATTTCAGTCAATAGTAATATTCCGTCAATAGTAATACTTTCGTCAATAGTAATACTTCCGTCAATAGTAATATTTCCGTCAATAGTAATACTTTCGTCAATAGTAATACTTTCGTCAATAGTAATATTTCCGTCAATAGTAATACTTTCGTCAATAGTAATACTTTCGTCAATAGTAATACTTTCGTCAATAGTAATACTTTCGTCAATAGTAATATTTCGTCAATAGTAATACTTTCGTCAATAGTAATACTTTCGTCAATAGTAATATTTCCGTCAATAGTAATATTTCCGTCAATAGTAATACTTTCGTCAATAGTAATACTATCGTCAATAGTAATATTTCGTCAATAGTCAATAGTAATATTTCGTCAATAGTAATACTTTCGTCAATAGTAATATTTCGTCAATAGTAATACTTTCGTCAATAGTAATATTTCGTCAATAGTAATATTTCCGTCAATAGTAATATTTCGTCAATAGTAATACTTTCGTCAATAGTAATATTTCCGTCAATAGTAATATTTCCGTCAATAGTAATATTTCCGTCAATAGTAATACTTTCGTCAATAGTAATACTTTCGTCAATAGTAATACTTTCGTCAATAGTAATATTTCGTCAATAGTAATATTTCCGTCAATAGTAATATTTCCGTCAATAGTAATATTTCCGTCAATAGTAATATTTCCGTCAATAGTAATACTTTCGTCAATAGTAATACTTCCGTCAATACTAATACTTCCGTCAATAGTAATACTTCCGTCAATAGTAATATTTCCGTCAATAGTAATACTTTCGTCAATAGTAATATTTCCGTCAATAGTAATACTTTCGTCAATAGTAATATTCCGTCAATAGTAATACTTTCGTCAATAGTAATACTTCCGTCAATAGTAATACTTCCGTCAATAGTAATATTTCGTCAATAGTAATATTTCGTCAATAGTAATATTTCGTCAATAGTAATATTTCGTCAATAGTAATATTTCGTCAATAGTAATATTTCGTCAATAGTAATACTTTCGTCAATAGTAATATTTCCGTCAATAGTAATATTTCGTCAATAGTAATATTTCGTCAATAGTAATATTTCGTCAATAGTAATATTTCCGTCAATAGTAATACTTTCGTCAATAGTAATATTTCCGTCAATAGTAATATTTCCGTCAATAGTAATATTCCGTCAATAGTAATACTTTCGTCAATAGTAATACTTTCGTCAATAGTAATATTTCGTCAATAGTAATACTTTCGTCAATAGTAATATTCCGTCAATAGTAATATTTCCGTCAATAGTAATACTTTCGTCAATAGTAATATTTCCGTCAATAGTAATACTTTCGTCAATAGTAATATTCCGTCAATAGTAATACTTTCGTCAATAGTATTACTTCCGTCAATAGTAATACTTTCGTCAATAGTAACATTTTCGTCAATAGTAATATATCCGTCAATAGTAATATTCCGTCAATAGTAATATTTCCGTCAATAGTAATACTTTCATCAATAGTAATATTTCGTCAATAGTAATATTTCGTCAATAGTAATACTTCCGTCAATAGTAATACTTCCGTCAATAGTAATATTTCGTCAATAGTAATATTTCGTCAATAGTAATATTTCGTCAATAGTAATATTTCGTCAATAGTAATATTTCGTCAATAGTAATACTTTCGTCAATAGTAATATTTCCGTCAATAGTAATATTTCCGTCAATAGTAATACTTTCGTCAATAGTAATACTTTCGTCAATAGTAATATTTCCGTCAATAGTAATACTTTCGTCAATAGTAATATTTCTGTCAATAGTAATATTTCCGTCAATAGTAATTTTTTACAGACATCACATGTTTGTATATCTATAATCCGCTAATATTTGCAATGTCCCTTTTCAGCTTATTGAAATTTTTGTGTACCCTCCCTCTTGTGTATCTTGTTTAGGCACTATTTTTTCTACGGCTAATCCATCCACTAACCTGCCTTACCCTTAGAGGTAAACAGTACGGATTTGTATCAGGTTTAACCCCCTAGATAGGTTGCCAACCAAGGCCGACGAGTCCCATCCACCCGGATTTGTATAATTTGTATCAGGTTGTCTCCCTAGATGAGTTGCCGACCAAGGCTGACGAGTCCCATCCACCCGGATTTGTATAAGGTTGTCCCCCCTAGATGAGTTGCCGACCAAGGCTGACGAGTCCCATCCACCCGGATTTGTATAAGGTTGTCTCCCCTAGATGAGTTGCCGACCAAGGCTGATGAGTCCCATCCACCCGGAGTTGTATACTTTTTAAATTATATAATACGGTATTAATTTTCCTTTTTATGTTTTGATCCTTTAGTGTATCTATATAATTTAAGTCTCTCCCTCATAAACAGAGGATTTTTGAGAATGTTTACCGTAATTCTTGACCATATCCTCTATTATTTCACAAATTCTTCTCTCTGGTTGTCCGCCGGTTGCAGTACCAAATGACTCTCACTACCCGCCAGCCCTTGAATAACTGATTTCATCGAATATTACCAAGAACCTCATTTAATTGATTTTGTCTTATGAGATCATTCGAGACTCTAAGCTCAAAAAATTGAAGTGGTTCGGTGTCTTCTTCATCCATCACCTCTCTGAAAAATAAATCATTATTATGATTAGAAAAATATTTTGTTTATGCAATTACACAATAAAAACAAAAAAATGAATATTGATAACTAACTGCATATTTAAATGTCACAAAAAAACACTAATAAATATAGCTTTATCGTCGCATCAAAATTTATTACCTCTATCAGAACAAGTCATAAATTATTTCTTATTATCAAGTGATTCCTCTGATATATATATCTCTGAAAAAATAAATCATTATTAATAAATTAGATAAATATTATGTTTATGAAATATATATTTGTTTTAATATTAACCCCTTCAAACTCATATAATGTAAAGGTTGCCAGATTATCAATAAGAAATAGAGTTATCTCACTCTTTTCTCCAAAATTATTTTTTTCTGCCCACAGTTAACCCAAAGACAGCTGCAGTAACTAAAACTAAAGGTTTGTAAATACACCTGATGGTAATAAAGGCTTTAAAGTATCCCTAATAGGTTAAACAAATTGAGTCATATGTAGGTAACTAAATACATATCTAAAGGTCATAAGAGACCTTATAAATATAGCTTTATCGTTGGAGCAAAATTTACTTTGATATAAATAGTATTATAATCTGATAAGACTAAATGTCATAAGAGACTTTATGAATATAGCTTTATGGTCGGAGTATAATATTTACTACCACTAACAAATCTGTCAGAATAAGTCATAAATGGTTTTCTTATTATCAAGTGATTCCTCTGATATATAAATCAGTATATTTGTGTCGTTGCTCTGACAGGTGATGAATTGGATCTTTACACATTTATTAAAGGCTTTTTGTCTGCTAATCAATAAACAAACAATTTTATAAAAAATAATATTATAGTATACCTGTTGGAGCCTCTTTGGTTATATTCTCCAATCCTAAATTGTAGTGGTTCAGTGTCTTCCACATCTCTAAAAAAAAATAATAACCCCTTTAAACTCATGACACACAGAGGTTGCCAGAAATAGAATTATCTCACTTTTATAATTACCTCTCCAAAATTAATTTTCTGGCCACATCTAACTCAAAGACAACTGCAGAGGTTGTTGAAGTAACTAAACTAAAGGTTTGTAAATACCCCTGATGGTAATAAAGGCTTTAAAATATCCCTAATAGGCTCAAAATTGTATCATATATCGGAGAGGGTTAAAAATTAATAAATATTCTGTTTACGAAATCTGAAATAATACGGATATTAAATGTATACCTAAATGTCAGTCATAAGAGACCTGATAAACATTTAGCTTTATGAGAACCAGTCGTAAAAATCAACAGAAGAACTTGTAATTTCAGTTTAGTAAACGTAGCGATATTGACTTTTATATATCTTTCTTTGAGTTTTAGTTTGTGGTGTTTTACCTGTTTTGCCTCTTTCTCCAAAGTATTGGAGAATTTGAAGCGCTGGATTGGGATGTGGATGACTGATGCGACATATGAGTGTCCATATTTACACATGTTGAGGTCCAATTCATAGGGTATACAATTGGTAATATTGGGGGGAAGTAACTGTCGGGAGTTTTCACAACTTCTGTTAGTGGTTCGGTGTCTTCTTCGTCCTTCATCGCTCCACATCTCTAAAAAAAAAAAATTATTTACCCCTTCAAACTCATATGACGCACAGAGGTTACCATAAATAGAGTTCTCTCACTATTATAATTTCCTATCCAAAATTAGTTTTCTGCCCTTCAGTATGACTGACCAAACCGTTTCCGCCATGACACCCAATTACGCCTACTGTCAATATTTCCAAAAAGAATATGATCCAATTGGTCAAGATTGTTATAAGAGTCTCGAAGAAGATCCAGGCTTTCCACGAAGAGGGAAATCCCACGGCGGCCAATTCCCATATAAAGGACGATATGGTAATGTTAACGGGACAGCTCGACCTTACCCATGTAGATATGCCCCACCGGACCCCGGGCGAGATGATACTTTTAATAGATTGTTCGAACAGCATGCAGGACGGGATGAAGATGGAGATGGCGCAATTGTGTGCCCTACATTGGGTACTAGCACTTAATAGTGAGACATGCACCGGATTTAACATGATCTCCTTTGGAAGACACTTAGAAACTTTGTTTGAGATCACCCAGGCGGTCACTAAAACAAATATTAAGTTAGCTCATGAGTATGTATGTGGGCTAAAGAGTAATATGGGTGGCACCGAGATCATGAAGGCCATCACATATGGTTATGAGTGCTGCAGTCAACTCCCTATAAATATGTTGATGGTGACCGACGCTCTAGTTACAAATGTAAGTGACATTATAAAAGAATGCGCGGATTGAAGAAAGAGGCTTTTCAAATATTCACTGTTGGTGTAGGAGACGGTGTTTCCTCTGACCTACTCAAGAGTCTGGCCCTTTTCAATTCTGGACATTGCCTCCTCCTGAAAACTATATCCCAAATGGAAGAATTCGAAATGTTTTTGAGTTTGATGACAAAACCCCGTGTGGACAAACTCCAAGTACATCTATGCATTTCAGATAATGCTGTTGAAAAGACACCCGGGCACAACTCCAGCATCAATCGGGGTCAAACATTTACCCAATTCCGCAACATCCCAAATGGAACTGCGACGAAAGACATCACGGCCAAGATACAATTAGATAACTCGACTATATGTGACAACATTTCAGTGACGAAGGTCCATGGAGTCGGTCTTCATCAGGTAGCAGCCAAGGGGATGATAGAGGGATTACAACTACAAAAGATCCTGCAAGGTAGTCTTGAAAGGGAAGAGGTTGCACGCATGAATAAATCTATTGTAGATTTGAGTGAGGCGAGCGGTGTAGTCTCTTCATTGACTAGTTATTTAGGTATCGACGAATACGATGACGCCCTACCTGGTGTCAATTGGACGGCCCCGCCTCCCGCCTTCGGAGGAGCTGCACAAAAATACGACACTGTTGATTGTGGAGATATACAAGGACTCCCTTGTTCCATTGACTATGAAAAATACGACTCTTGTGACAATGGTAGGCCAAGTGCCGAATCGTGTTGCATATTGCATAGTCTTACGAGTTACCCTGAGGGTTGGGTAGATATTACACGGGTTACCAATCTCATACAAATGGATTCTGATAAGTTCCTCTCATATTTTAATGCCTTGGAAATTAATAAACATTATAATTTACGGAGTACCCCCACCAGAAGAATACCCTCTGAAGTCTTATCGATAACATTGGCTTTAACCATTCTGAATAATGTATACTATATAAAGAAGTGTTCAATGCCCGCAGCGGTCACACGGTTATGAAGAGGTCATGACCTTACCCCATATGTAAACATTATAAAAAATATTATTAAGACTCTACCAAACACTATTCATGACATGTATAGACACCTAAGCGGGCAAATAATACTGATATCACCAATTGTCTGAGTATTTGTTTGTGTTATGTTTACAATAAACTAAGAATAAAATAAGAATAAGTTTCCCTAATTTTTTAGGAGTACCCCCCTATACTTTTGTTGTATTATCGACAACACTGGCTTTAACTATATAAAGAAATGCTATTTGTGTTTTAATATTTTTCACTTAGCTCCTGGGCCTTGAGGATCATGCCACATTTTGACAGTTTATTCTGGCTATCACTGGACGAGTTTACACCCTCTGATTTCATATAATATACATTTCCTAATCTGAATAAAATCGTCAAATAATTACCAAAAACGGACTTAAAATGAGTAATAATCTTCAAGGGGATGAAGGAGTTCTAGGAGTGTACTTGCATATACAAATAATTTAAAAGTTTTAGATGATTATGGACGTTGAAGCCCATAAAAGTGCTCCTTCCCTTTGCTACAACTTACCGGTGTGAGGTAGGATTGTCATCACTCACGATCATGAAGATAAAGTACCGAAACCGTTTGCAACCAGAGCATGACCTAAGACGCAGCCTATCATCAAAATCCCTCTAATTTGAGAAGCTACAATAATGATTATTATTAATTATTGACTTGTTCACCCTCTTAGAGCGTCGACTCTCACAATATGGAACCTAATTTGGAGAGAAGAATAATAATATTTATAATATTTATATAATAGAATAATCATATTTTGGTTTTCTCAAAAGTAATATTAAACCAGGAAATATTTGTTCTTGTACCTCAATTATCGAAAGGATTTCTCAATTATATAATTTTGTATTTTTCAAGTTACAAAATATATATTATTAGACTATAATGTTCGTTATTTATTCCTTGTATTGTCAATCTTAATCATATTTACGCAATATATATTTAACTTTTTTTTTGTGAACCCCTTGAATTGTGAAAAGCTGCTCTTTCTCAAGCTTGGTGGTAGCCAGACCTAAAAATGTAATCATACTGAAAGGGTTTTATATATATATATATGTTGAAATCATTAAGTTAATGTCTTATTAGGCATTTAGGGTATGGGTCGGCATAGTAGATTCACGCCAGGATTTTGGGTCGTTGTTAAAAAGGTTAAGATCCACTGTTTTAAAGTATCCCTAATAGGGTCAAAATTGCATCACATGTCCGAGAGGGTTAAAAATTAATAAATATTCTATTTACGAAATTGAAAATAATTTGAATATTAAATGTATAATTATCTAAATGTCAGTGATAAGAGACCTTATAAATATTTAGCTTTATCACCTAATCACAATTTACCACCACTAAACACTCTTGTCAGAACCAGTGGTCAAATCAAGAGAAGAACTTGTAATTTCAGTTTAGTAAACGTAGCGATTTTGACTTTATAATTATATATATATATATATCTTAGTTTCAGTTTTAGTTTGTTGAGTTTTACCTTTTGTCTCTTTCTCCAAAATATTGGAGAATTTGAAGCGCTGGCTTGGGATGCGGATGACTGATGCTGCATATCGGTATGAGTGTCCATATTTACACCTGTTGAGGTCCAATTCATAGGGCACACAATTGGTGATAATGGGGGAAGTGATTGTCGAGAGTTCCCACAACTTCGCCGAATTCGAACGATTCGGTCCTCGATAATATTGGAGAAACACTGGATTGGAAGTCCTGACTACTACTATGAGGGTATATAATTGGTGATAATGGGGGAGGTATCTGTCGGGAGTTCTCACGACTTCCCGAATTCGAACGAATCGGTGTACCTCTTTCTCCTCGGTAATATTGGAGAAACACTGGATTGGAAAGTCGTTGTCTTTTCATCGGGGGTACATCCACGTGTCTTGAACAACCATGAATAATTTTTACTTGGGGCCATACATTGGACCCCATTTCCGACTGCAATCACCTCTATCACAAAAGTTCTATTTTTCACTCGACTGGAGAATTTAAAGGAGCTCTCCCTCGTAAACATAGAGGGTTTTTAAGAATGTTTGCCCTAGTTCTTGACCATATCCTCTATCTATCATTTCACAAATTCTTCTTTCTGATTGATTGTCCGTCGGTTGCAGTACCAAACGACCCTCACCACCCACCAGTCCTTGGATAACTGATTTCATCGAATATTACCAAGAACCTCATTTAGTCGGTTTTTTGTCTTATGAGATAGTTCGAGACTCAAAGCTCATAAAATTGAACCTCGACTAAGACACTTCCAGGTTCGAAAAAAAATCTCATAAAATTGAACCTCGACAAAGAAGCCCATTTCCAGGTTCGAGACTCAAAGCTCATAAAATTGAACCTCGACAAAGTCCACTTCCAGGTTCGAAAATATAACCAGATTATATTTCCTAAAGATATATTAAAAAATATGGATACATGCCAATAAAGAGATATTATAAACTGAGACTCAAGAAACGAGTGTTCTGGTTATATAAAGTTTATTGTAAAAAATTTATACCACACCGTGATAATAAAAAAAGGTCGTATAATATAACCCCGAAGCGAAGCCGTAAAACAATAAGACATTGATGAGTTATTGGGTTGGTCATTCATCGTTATTATTATTTTTAAATACATACAAGGGATTTCCACCATCATCATCATCATCATCATCACCATCATCATCATCACCATCATCATCACCGATTTGACCATTCTCTCCAAATTTACCCCTTTTTATCGATATGTCATGGTCTATTTCGTCATCCTCATCGTCTTGTAAGCCATGTTTATTTTGGTTGGATGTACTTGCGGTCGATATTTTATTCATATACTCTTTTATTGAATTAGAGTCGTCCTGTTCGTATATGCTTATCTTATCCTTATCCTCGGTTGGTCTAGGTATATCAAAATCATTAGACGTTCTATATGCATTGAGACACATTCCTAAACTATATATATGGGCTACGGGACCTAGTAGCATTACAGAGCTTCCAGGGGGTCCCCATTTTACAGAAATATTTTAGAAAGAGCCCCAAAAAAATTTCACTTTATTTCCCGTCCCCATTCTAAGAGGTCTCAACATTGCCATGTTGTACTTTTAATTTGGAAGATGATAGGTCTTCAAAATAATTGTTCAAAGGATCAATATTTGAATCCATATACTTTAAATAAAAGGGTATTTCTATCAATATATCACTGAGGGGTTTATTGATAGACTTCATGTTTGTTAAAATGTCCGGGATTTTCTTCATTGTTAAACCATCAATAACGTTGCCATCTTTATTCGTAATGTCCTGGAATGGCCTCTTATTTAGTGTTATTATTTGCTTGCTTTTATAGCCTTGTATTGTAAGTTTTTCTATTATATATTTATTGTAAGAATTTCCAGTGTCCAGAATCGGTACAATTTTAGGACAGTGCATTATATGGCTGGTAAAAAAGCGACCCACGCAATTCTGCTGGTTTCCATTCTGAGTATGTAGCTGCGATTTACTCAGAATGATTGAGCGGTTGCATGTTGGGTGTAGGTAACATCTCAAAAACAAATACAAATGTAATCCACTAGATATATATTTATATCGACAATTTTTCCAAGATTGTCAATTCTTACTCAATAGGACTCCAAGTATGCCATTTTTCATCTTCCGATGAATCCGTAACCGTATTATAGACAGTGCCATCCCAAGGTGTATCAACCGCCCGTATATCTGAATGGCCCTGTATAATATCCGACATTCTTATTATTTTCAATTTGGCGGCAGCATCATATGACGATCTGGAATACACACAAAAATATATTTTGGTATTTTTACCCAATGGTTGCCACATCCTACCCTTCGTCTGCTCCTGTATTGCAATCTTGTCCTTTGTACTCAATGTTGATATTTTAGATATTATCCCCCAAATAATACAATAATCTGTATTTGCTTCTATATGTTCACGATCATTTAACATATTCCTAACCGACGACGAATATGACTTTGTTTTATTATCAATAGTAACCCAGATACTGGTAAATTTTACAATCCATGACTGTAGCTCGGGTATTTCCATCCAGATATTTATTCCTGCTTTTCATAGTGGGAACTAGACACCATTAATATTTTCATTTATCTCTATAATTATACAACTCATTCGTGGCTTCACCGACATATTAGGAATACATTGCCAGTCATTTTTATTAGGTGGCCACACAAAACGTAAAGGTTTTCGCCCCCCATTTATACTTTTCCCATCACAAAACCGCCTAAAAAGTTTCAATACGTTACGGACATTGTTTATAAACTGTACGAGTGAGTCTCCGCTTAGGATATGAGCATATTTCTGAAACCATATATCCAATCCTTTCATGTAATACATACAAATCCAAATATATTTTTCAGAATGATACTTTAAGCTATATTCAATATAGTCAAATATTTGGGTGGTATCAAAGAAAAGGATGTGGTTAAGTTCAGCGTCGGCAATCTTAACAATTCCGTCATATAAAGCCGGCTTCGTATTAGTTCGAATGGTCTCCTTAAGACGACACAGTACACTCTGGACTTGTTTTACGGCCTCATTCGGTTTTCCTTTTTTCAATTGTTTAGAAACCAAACCTTGTGTACCGAACATGTCCACCAACTGCTCTATAATTAGTCCTAGTCTATTATAAAACATAGAATGTATCCCACCATCCTCATTATCCTGTTCTTTGAGATTACTTATAACATCCCCATAACTCTTTCGAAAACTAAAGTGGTCATGTACTAGTTGGTGTTTAACAATGTCTTCCAATAGGACGCTCTGTTGTTTAATAAATGTCTGGTCATGGTCACGGAAATTTACTCTGAGGAGTAGAAATATCATATTTAATATAATAAATATGATATATGGAGTAATATTATCTTTGGTTAGTTTGTCTTTTAATAGAGTTTTAATTGATTCCGCATCAATTACCACTATTTCTTCTTCACTTACATTGTTCAACTCATTAAAGTCACGTAGGAAACTGGCACTGTCTGTTGTGAATCGCTCATATATATCTGGAATCAACAAATCGTTCAAGAGATAGTCGGCCAGTTTATACCGCCCATCGATTACATCTTCATCACTTAAATACTTTTCTGTTCTGAAAATGCATTTAGTGGCGCAGTGTAAACTCGCAAGACACAATTGATCCACAGATTCACCCCGGGCAATTATTTTGTCCGCTAATATTTGGATAGCTTTTTCCATAGGAATTAAGTTTCGTTTAACCCAGTTTGCACACTGTAATTCTACATTTATTTCAATGTCATTTTTCACTTTTTTGGTCTCATGTCGACCATGATTCTCACACTTCCTTTTATTGGATCTTTCGGGGTGTTCATATGTTAACGGATCGCATAGATCGGGCAATTAATCGCACTTCTTTTTTCTGGATGGATATGTTGATGGATTGAATAGATCGGGCAATTCAACATCGGACAAATCAACATCAGACTCTTCTGAAGATAGATTGACTAGATCGGGCAATTCAACATCGGGCGAATCATCATCAGACTCTTCTGAAGATGGATTGACTAGATCGGGCGAATCATCATCAGACTCTTCTGAAGATGGATTGACTAGATCGGGCAATTCAATATCGGGCAAATCATCATCAGACTCTTCTGAAGTATCACCCAAATCTAAAAATAAAATAAAAGTGTGTTTCATTAGTTTTGAGAATGGTATATGTTTACTATATGACATGATATTTCACAAAAACATTAGAACCTACCAATATATTCTGGTGAAGAATCCATTTATGATAACCCGAGGCCAACTGAAATGATGAGAAGTACCTTGAATATATATATACATATATGGAGGGATTTCGCTAACAATGCGCCTGGGTGAACCATTCCCTTCTCAGCCCGAGGCCAACTGAATGATGAGAAGCACCTTGACTATATATATACTGGAGGGGGATGGAGGGAGGGAGGAGAGATCCAGAGTGTGAGTCAAGCAGTGAAGTCATTCTTATTTTTAACCCCTTACATGTCATAAAAAAGTGTATGTTTAATACATTATTTTTGAGAATGGTATATGTTTACTATATGACATGATATTTCACAAAAACATTAGAACCTACCAATATATTCTGGTGAAGAATCCATTTATGATAACCCGAGGCCAACTGAAATGATGAGAAGTACCTTGAATATATATATACATATATGGAGGGATTTCGCTAACAATGCGCCTGGGTGAACCATTCCCTTCTCAGCCCGAGGCCAACTGAATGATGAGAAGCACCTTGACTATATATATATATATACTGGAGGGGGATGGAGGGAGGGAGGAGAGATGTGAGTCAAGCAGTGAAGTCATTCTTATTTTTAACCCCTTACATGTCATAAAAAAGTGTATGTTTAATACATTATTTTCGAGAATGGTATATGTTTACTATATGACATGATTTTTCACAAAAAAACATTAGAACCTTGAATATATATATATACATATATGGAGGGATTTCGCTAACAATGCGCCTGGGTGAACCATTCCCTTCTCAGCCCTAGGTCAACTGAATGAGGCCAACTTAATTATGAGAATCACCTTTACTATATATATATATATACTGGAGGGGGATGGAGGGGGAGGATAGATCCAGTGTGTGAGTCAAGTAGTGAAGTCATTCTTATTATTAACCCCTTATATGTCATACTTTCGTCAATAGTAATACTTTCGTCAATAGTAATATTTCCGTCAATAGTAATATTCCGTCAATAGTAATATTTCCGTCAATAGTAATATTTCCGTCAATAGTAATATTCCGTCAATAGTAATATTCCGTCAATAGTAATATTTCCGTCAATAGTAATATTTCCGTCAATAGTAATACTTTCGTCAATAGTAATACTTTCGTCAATAGTAATATTTCCGTCAATAGTAATATTTCCGTCAATAGTAATATTCCGTCAATAGTAATATTCAGTCAATAGTAATATTTCCGTCAATAGTAATATTCCGTCAATAGTAATATTTCCGTCAATAGTAATACTTCCGTCAATAGTAATATTTCCGTCAATAGTAATATTCCGTCAATAGTAATATTTCCGTCAATAGTAATATTTCCGTCAATAGTAATATTTCCGTCAATAGTAATACTTTCGTCAATAGTAATATTCCGTCAATAGTAATACTTCCGTCAATAATAATATTTTCGTCAATAGTAATATTTCCGTCAATAGTAATATTTCCGTCAATAGTAATACTTCCGTCAATAGTAATATTTTCGTCAATAGTAATATTTCCGTCAATAGTAATATTTCCGTCAATAGTAATATTTCCGTCAATAGTAATACTTCCGTCAATAGTAATACTTTCGTCACTAGTAATACTTTCGTCAATAGTAATACTTTCGTCAATAGTAATACTTCCGTCAATAGTAATACTTCCGTCAATAGTAATATTTCCGTCAATAGTAATATTTCCGTCAATAGTAATATTTCCGTCAATAGTAATATTCCGTAAATAGTAATACTTCCGTCAATAATATTTCCGTCAATAGTAATATTTCCGTCAATAGTAATATTTCCGTCAATAGTAATATTTCCGTCAATAGTAATACTTTCGTCAATAGTAATACTTCCATCAATAGTAATATTTCCGTCAATAGTAATACTTTCGTCACTAGTAATACTTCCATCAATAGTAATACTTCCGTCAATAGTAATACTTTCGTCAATAGTAATACTTTCGTCAATAGTAATACTTTCGTCAATAGTAATACTTTCATCAATAGTAATATTTCCGTCAATAGTAATACTTCCGTCAATAGTAATACTTCCGTCAATAGTAATATTTCCGTCAATAGTAATATTCCGTCAATAGTAATATTTCCGTCAATAGTAATATTTCCGTCAATAGTAATATTTCCGTCAATAGTAATACTTTCGTCAATAGTAATATTCCGTCAATAGTAATACTTCCGTCAATAATAATATTTTCGTCAATAGTAATATTTCCGTCAATAGTAATATTTCCGTCAATAGTAATATTCCGTCAATAGTAATATTCCGTCAATAGTAATACTTCCATCAATAATAATATTTTCGTCAATAGTAATATTTCCGTCAATAGTAATATTTCCGTCAATAGTAATATTCCGTCAATAGTAATATTTTCGTCAATAGTAATATTTTCGTCAATAATAATATTTCCGTCAATAGTAATACTTTCGTCAATAGTAATATTTCCGTCAATAGTAATATTTCCGTCAATAGTAATATTTCCGTCAATAGTAATACTTCCGTCAATAGTAATACTTCCGTCAATAGTAATATTTCGTCAATAGTAATACTTTCGTCAATAGTAATATTCCGTCAATAGTAATATTTCCGTCAATAGTAATACTTTCGTCAATAGTAATATTTCCGTCAATAGTAATATTTCGTCAATAGTAATATTTCGTCAATAGTAATACTTTCCTCAATAGTAATACTTCCGTCAATAGTAATATTTCCGTCAATAGTAATACTTTCGTCAATAGTAATATTTCCGTCAATAGTAATACTTTCGTCAATAGTAATACTTTCGTCAATAGTAATATTTCCGTCAATAGTAATATTTCCGTCAATAGTAATATTCCGTCAATAGTAATATTCCGTCAATAGTAATACTTTCGTCAATAGTAATATTTCGTCAATAGTAATATTTCGTCAATAGTAATATTTCCGTCAATAGTAATATTTCCGTCAATAGTAATATTTCCGTCAATAGTAATATTTCGTCAATAGTAATATTTCCGTCAATAGTAATACTTTCGTCAATAGTAATATTTCCGTCAATAGTAATATTTCCGTCAATAGTAATATTTCCGTCAATAGTAATACTTCCGTCAATAGTAATACTTCCGTCAATAGTAATACTTTCGTCAATAGTAATATTTCCGTCAATAGTAATATTTCCGTCAATAGTAATACTTTCGTCAATAGTAATATTTCGTCAATAGTAATATTTCGTCAATAGTAATACTTTCGTCAATAGTAATACTTTCGTCAATAGTAATACTTTCGTCAATAGTAATATTTTCGTCAATAGTAATACTTTCGTCAATAGTAATATTTCCGTCAATAGTAATACTTTCGTCAATAGTAATATTTCCGTCAATAGTAATATTTCGTCAATAGTAATATTTCGTCAATAGTAATACTTTCGTCAATAGTAATACTTTCGTCAATAGTAATATTCCGTCAATAGTAATATTCCGTCAATAGTAATACTTTCGTCAATAGTAATACTTTCGTCAATAGTAATATTCCGTCAATATTAATACTTTCGTCTATAGTAATATTCCGTCAATAGTAATATTCCGTCAATAGTAATACTTTCGTCAATAGTAATATTTCCGTCAATAGTAATACTTTCGTCAATAGTAATATTCCGTCAATAGTAATACTTTCGTCAATAGTAATACTTTCGTCAATAGTAATACTTCCGTCAATAGTAATACTTCCGTCAATAGTAATATTTCCGTCAATAGTAATATTTCGTCAATAGTAATACTTTCGTCAATAGTAATACTTTCGTCAATAGTAATACTTTCGTCAATAGTAATACTTTCGTCAATAGTAATATTCCGTCAATAGTAATACTTTCGTCAATAGTAATACTTTCGTCAATAGTAATATTTCGTCAATAGTAATATTTCGTCAATAGTAATACTTTCGTCAATAGTAATACTTCCGTCAATAGTAATATTTCCGTCAATAGTAATACTTTCGTCAATAGTAATACTTTCGTCAATAGTAATATTTCGTCAATAGTAATACTTTCGTCAATAGTAATATTTCGTCAATAGTAATATTTCGTCAATAGTAATATTTCGTCAATAGTAATACTTTCGTCAATAGTAATATATCCGTCAATAGTAATATTTCCGTCAATAGTAATACTTTCGTCAATAGTAATATTTCCGCCAATAGTAATACTTTCGTCAATAGTAATATTCCGTCAATAGTAATACTTTCGTCAATAGTAATACTTTCGTCAATAGTAATATTTCCGTCAATAGTAATATTTCCGTCAATAGTAATATTCCGTCAATAGTAATATTTCCGTCAATAGTAATACTTTCGTCAATAGCAATATTTCGTCAATAGTAATATTTCGTCAATAGTAATACTTCCGTCAATAGTAATACTTCCGTCAATAGTAATATTTCGTCAATAGTAATATTTCGTCAATAGTAATATTTCGTCAATAGTAATACTTTCGTCAATAGTAATATTTCCGTCAATAGTAATATTTCCGTCAATAGTAATATTTCCGTCAATAGTAATATTTCCGTCAATAGTAATATTTCCGTCAATAGTAATACTTTCGTCAATAGTAATACTTTCGTCAATAGTAATATTTCCGTCAATAGTAATACTTTCGTCAATAGTAATACTTTCGTCAATAGTAATACTTTCGTCAATAGTAATACTTTCGTCAATAGTAATTCTTTCGTCAATAGTAATATTTCCGTCAATAGTAATATTTCAGTCAATAGTAATATTCCGTCAATAGTAATACTTTCGTCAATAGTAATACTTCCGTCAATAGTAATATTTCCGTCAATAGTAATACTTTCGTCAATAGTAATACTTTCGTCAATAGTAATATTTCCGTTGTGACGTTAACCACTCCGTTAGAACCGCATGGCTTGTCCTACAGTGACTCGCTAGGATCGCCAGGGCAGTGGATGGGGCTACAGTTTGTGTATTAGAGTGTGCTTTATTTCATATGAAAGCTTGTGTCATGGGCAGTCCAGAAAGGCTCTTTGTTTTCACCCATGTCAAGGCTTTATATATTTAATTGTAAATTATATGTTTTATCATTAACTAGTAATGATGGGATCTGGGAGAGAGAGAGAGAGTAGAACAGAGTGAGAGGGAGCGCGTAGTGTTTTTGTCCCGCTCGATGACGTCACGGCTGGCTGCCTCGTTCGCGGGGGTTGGTGGAGAGAGGTCCTTACCATGCTGCAAGCTCTCTTGCTAGTGGTTAGAGGACTTGTAACCGCTTTTTTCCCACGCGGCTCGAGCTGGTGCGAGTATATATACAGTTCCTCGCCACTCTCTCCCTCAGATCTGGTTTCTAGAACGCACCCATCTTTCTCCCTTGCTACCTGTACCCCGTTCGCACCTGAGAATCTTTTCCTCTGCCTATCTCTCTCATTTTCCCTATCTTTCACCACCTTTTTATTAATATTATACCCCCTCTGGTTAACTCTGCAAAATCAGCTTCATGCTGGCCAGTTGTATTGTGCGTTAAGGTCTGATATAACCCATGTATGTTAGTTGTTAAGATAAGTGGATCACGAAGCATTGGTTGGCTTTCATAGTACCGCTTCCTTTAATTATTAGTGTTCTGCTGGATTAGATAATGCTAGACTAGGAGTCTGATATTATAAGGTATTGTTTCCTATGAGTGCTGGCTTTAGTTAAAAGCTGCACGACATACCTGAGAACTGGAGTTGATTGAGTAAATTCTAGTCTGTGTGCCATTGAGAATAGAGCATGCACGAATGAGGGCTTTTTGCCTATACCATTCTGCACTGTTCTAGTCTCGATTGTTTGTCTTTGAGGTACGCCAGGAGAACGCTTAATACTTCGGTATTAAGGTTTCTCAAGAGAGCTACCCTTCCCTATAACGTAATATTTGACGCACAGACTTGAGATTTGCACTAGGCTATGCGGCATGCCATGCGCACCAGTATCTCGTATCATTGACTCTAGCTAGACTTTATCAATCATAGTAGACATTAAGTATATTAACCTAATTACTCTTTTTATGCATACCCGTTTATGATTACACAAGCATTTCGCAGCCTAGTTTGATGTATTGAGACACAAACGACTTGGGCTCTTTTTGTTGATAGGAATACTGCATTGTCGTGGCGATTATTATTATTGTTGTTGTGTTTAGGATATTCCTGGCTCCGACGGCATTATATATATTCTGCCTTTTTGTGTGCATAGCCTCCACGAGCATCGTTCCGCTGCCTGCCTTTTTGGGTTCCATTTCCGATACGAGCATCTTTATAGCATCTAACATTTAAAGAAGATTCCTTGTTAGTGTTGAAGGACTTTAGTGCACTTTCTTTCATGCAGGAGTGCCTGACATTTATTGATTAAAGTAACGTAAGCTGTAACTTCTCTTACCACCTTACTTTGCATACCATAACCAAGCACCTTCGGTTATAGGTAGTAATAGGCTGTTTTCACATAACATTAAGCCTAGAGTAGACACACATTTATTGAGAGTTTGATAGCCTATTATTGCATATAGAACTCTGTAGAGTATTTGTGTTCTTTGTTCACTGGGAATATACATCAGAGGTTGGAGCTAGCGCTTTCCGTTGTAGCATTTATGCCATTACTAGTCCAATGAATAAGAGCCCTGATATATTTGAACCCCAGTCGTAACACCGTCAATAGTAATACTTTCGTCAATAGTAATACTTTCGTCAATAGTAATACTTTCGTCAATAGTAATATTTCGTCAATAGTAATACTTTCGTCAATAGTAATACTTTCGTCAATAGTAATATTTCCGTTAATAGTAATATTTCCGTCAATAGTAATACTTTCGTCAATAGTAATACTATCGTCAATAGTAATATTTCGTCAATAGTAATATTTCGTCAATAGTAATACTTTCGTCAATAGTAATACTTCCGTCAATAGTAATACTTCCGTCAATAGTAATATTTCGTCAATAGTAATATTTCGTCAATAGTAATATTTCGTCAATAGTAATATTTCGTCAATAGTAATACTTTCGTCAATAGTAATATTTCCGTCAATAGTAATATTTCCGTCAATAGTAATATTTCCGTCAATAGTAATACTTTCGTCAATAGTAATACTTTCGTCAATAGTAATACTTTCGTCAATAGTAATATTTCCGTCAATAGTAATATTTCCGTCAATAGTAATATTTCCGTCAATAGTAATATTTCCGTCAATAGTAATATTTCCGTCAATAGTAATACTTTCGTCAATAGTAATACTTCCGTCAATAATAATACTTCCGTCAATAGTAATACTTCCGTCAATAGTAATATTTCCGTCAATAGTAATACTTTCGTCAATAGTAATATTTCCGTCAATAGTAATACTTTCGTCAATAGTAATATTCCGTCAATAGTAATACTTTCGTCAATAGTAATACTTCCGTCAATAGTAATACTTCCGTCAATAGTAATATTTCGTCAATAGTAATATTTCGTCAATAGTAATATTTCGTCAATAGTAATATTTCGTCAATAGTAATATTTGGTCAATAGTAATACTTTCGTCAATAGTAATATTTCCGTCAATAGTAATATTCCGTCAATAGTAATACTTTCGTCAATAGTAATACTTTCGTCAATAGTAATATTTCGTCAATAGTAATACTTTCGTCAATAGTAATATTCCGTCAATAGTAATATTTCCGTCAATAGTAATACTTTCGTCAATAGTAATATTTCCGTCAATAGTAATACTTTCGTCAATAGTAATATTCCGTCAATAGTAATACTTTCGTCAATAGTATTACTTTCGTCAATAGTAATACTTTCGTCAATAGTAATATTTCCGTCAATAGTAATATATCCGTCAATAGTAATATTCCGTCAATAGTAATATTTCCGTCAATAGTAATACTTTCATCAATAGTAATATTTCGTCAATAGTAATATTTCGTCAATAGTAATACTTCCGTCAATAGTAATACTTCCGTCAATAGTAATATTTCGTCAATAGTAATATTTCGTCAATAGTAATATTTCGTCAATAGTAATATTTCGTCAATAGTATCATTCGTCAATAGTAATACTTTCGTCAATAGTAATATTTCCGTCAATAGTAATACTTTCGTCAATAGTAATACTTTCGTCAATAGTAATATTTCCGTCAATAGTAATACTTTCGTCAATAGTAATATTTCCGTCAATAGTAATATTTCCGTCAATAGTAATTTTTTACAGACATCACATGTTTGTATATCTATAATCCGCTAATATTTGCAATGTCCCTTTTCAGCTTATTGAAATTTTTGTGTACCCACCCACTTGTGTATCTTGTTTAGGCACTATTTTTTCTACGGCTAATCCATCCACTAACCTGCCTTACCCTTAGAGGTAAACAGTACGGATTTGTATCAGGTTTAACCCCCTAGATAGGTTGCCAACCAAAGGCCGACGAGTCCCATCCACCCGGATTTGTATAAGGTTGTCTCCCCTAGATGAGTTGGTGACCAAGGCTAACGAGTATCCCTTTTTCGGCTCATTGAAATTTGTTGTGCCCCCACCCTTAATCCATCCACTAACCTGCTTTACTCTTAGATAAGCATTATGGATTTGTATCAGGTTGTCTCCCCTAGATGAGTTGCCGACCAAGGCTGACGAGTCCCATCCACCGGATTTGTATAAGGTTGTCCCCCCTAGATGAGTTGCCGACCAAGGCTGACGAGTCCCATCCACCCGGATTTGTATAAGGTTGTCTCCCCTAGATGAGTTGCCGACCAAGGCTGATGAGTCCCATCCACCCGGAGTTGTATACTTTTTAAATTATATAATACGGTATTAATTTTCCTTTTTATGTTTTGATCCTTTAGTGTATCTATATATAAATTAAGTCTCTCCCTCATAAACAGAGGATTTTTGAGAATGTTTACCGTAATTTACCGTAAGAAGATTTGTTAAAAGTATCATAAATGGATCTACTAATGCAATTTTTTATACAATACAGACAAACATTGTCCAAATATCCCACAATTTTTGCTCTAAAGGAATCGGTAGGATTAGAGGACCACGCCGAAATCATTCTGCATTGTTTTATTATGAGGCAAGCAAACGATACACCGAAAAATATAGTTCAATTGTTAGAAATGCACTTTGGCCCGGACAATGTAAATAATAATATATTCACAAATAAAAAGAAAGTACTAAATAACTTTCGCAATAGTAATAAAATCCTTTTAGAATCGGATTGGATCCACTATACAAAAAATCGGTCGCTCCATGTCAAAATTTTAATAATATAAAAAAGTCAATTTTAAATTTACAAAAATACGCATCGTGTATAGATGATAAGTAGACCAAATATTTTCCAAATCACAGCTATTAAAAACAAGTGTCTAGATTTCACATCTGAAATGGTTAACTTGGCCCATACCCATATAGACACCGACAAAGTAACCCATGCATTCCTCGGTTATATTAGGGGGTATCTTATCATGATAATGATAAGAATATGTTATTCATTTTTATCAACACCCATCTCTATATATGGAATACAACAAACAAACCAACAACTACAATCACCGATAAACCCATCAGAGACTTTCATCTCGAATTCGTTTAGCGGCTTTTCGGAGATGTGTATCCAAATCATTAGTGAAGATAGATTTCAATATATCATGATCTTCTCTCGATATGGCCAGCTTTGACCGAGTACTTACGGGTAAAAAAGATATACCTAGATCATTCGAATGGTAAACATTTGTTTTTCCCGAATCGTATTCTTTCAACTCCTTAAAGGAATCTTTTATTATATTCGATAATATTATCCATTTTCAGTAAATATTTATTTGCTCTTTGTTAAAGATTTGAATATGATGGGGGATAACATATTTATCACCTGTGAAAATTTATTTACTATATCTAAATATATATGTTTATCAAAACTAGACGAGATAAATTCAAAGACTTATACCGATTCTATTAGCGATGGACACAATCGAGTATCTGACGCGTTAAGGTTGGCGAGTTGGATGTGTAGACGATACGAGAGCCAATCCCAGCGAGATTATATGCATTCTATCCAATAGAACACTATTATCTATGGACGAAAATGCTCTACATAAACTTTCTTTGTATACATTAAATGCGCCATGTAACCAAACTTATTTGGTGTCAATGCAGAATAATAGTATACTATTAGATATGGATCGTGTTTATACCAACAATAAATTTACAATGAAGGCTCTATGTCTATACGTTAAAGATTATCTATGTAAAAAATATAATTTACAGACCCAGAATCTATTCGGGGTATTATTTCAAGCGAAAGGAAAGTACGTGGGGGAGAAATGTAGAGAGTTTTTTACCTTCTCTAAATTTAGTTCGTGTGTTATTTTTTTATTATTCTATAATAAACTATTAGCCCAGATAAGTAATTCCATAACACCCATAGAGATCGTAGACATCTTGGTCAATACCAATCTCATAGTTATGAACAAATCGAAGGGTATACCCCACCAAACGAGCCTTACAAAATTGAACGCTTACATAACGGATATTATTTGTCGGCAAATAGAGGAAAATATATTTAGGTTTGATTATAGACTAAATAAACATGTAGCTTTTTTACTTTTTAGAGATTATTTTGTCATAAGTAATTTGCAACGAGTTGATTCCCATGTGTTTACCTATATTAATCACGGTGCGCTCCTATCGGGACCAAGGACGTTCATTTCAGCCCCCTAGGAATATATATATATATATAAAACATAAATCCCGTTTTGTGTCGCCAGTTCACTTTGTGTAAAATATGTTCGGAGAAAAATAACGCTAGGCTAGTTTTAGGGGGGCGGGATTTAAACCCCATTGTGTTTCTACTACATCTTAGCTCACCCCAATATCGGGATTTAGAGAGGTCTCTTCCATGTGTATAATGGGACGAGGGGTAGCACCCACACCCATATCAGAGAAACCCATAACGGCTCTAGGTTGAGACACTTGGTCGGTCATTTGGCGGGTGAAGGGGTACGACCCATATGAATATCTGCTACACATTGGGAAACTGGCCGTATTACTTTCAGACGAACCGGCAATCTTAAATAACATTCCGGACCCATAGTGTTTTATAAATTATTTGAATACCGCCTTGGGTTTTTTTAAAATCGGTAAAGAAAAAATCCAAATCGTAATTTTCCGTAGGCGATCGAGTCGTAAAACCGTCTAACCACCCACTCGGATTATTGAGATGCCACGGTCTATACCCAGTTAAGAAGCCGCCAAATCCGCAGGTACCCTCAGCCACCACCTGTCCACATTCGTAGCCATATCTGCTAGGGAGTTTAACGGGATAATAGTGAACGAACGTAGATACACCAGGCATCCGAGAGTCGCTCAAGGTGACGCCCAGTTGTAGAATTATATCACCCGGTCCATCGTCTCTAGAATTGAGAATATTACATCGGTTCGTGTTGGGTCCCTCGGTCACCATAGATTCCAGCAGTCGGTTACGTTCGGCATTATCGTATATTCTAGGATGAGCTATATCGTATCTCAACTTTGGGGAACAATCCGCCAGAGGGATACCGAAGCTACTGGAAACGGAAATGGGTGGGAAAGGGACGAGTAATTGCCTACCATAGAGATAATTCATGTTGTTCAGATTATAGGGAGTGGCCACAAAGGCGTTGGGTGCATGGGGGATTTTTGTAGTGTACTCTACGGGTCTCAGTAATAAATGGGCCAGATTGATCGTATCTTCCACACTCTCATAATTATTTATGATTTTAAAGTAGGCTGTATACCTTTCAATCGTGGATAGGGGTAGGCGTTTTTCGAGTATGTATGGAGTATACCGACTGCATCGCGAGTGTAGCGCGCTCTTGGAAATTTCATCCACATTCAAATCGTCTTCGTTTATCCGATCGCGGCAGAGCGCCTCTGCGGTATCATAACAACCGTATGTGTAAGCCCAATTATCTTTCACATTTTTGAGCGGGTTAACTAGAGGGTGGCGAGCATCTCGCGCATAGGCCTGGCCAATGTGATATGATTCCGAGGGGGGACAAGGGTACGTGTATTGATCTTTAAACGTGAAAATGGACAGATATTGGTTGAGACTAGCGCCCATCCAGGCGTCTCCATTCAGAAGGAATTTGTAGTGGGTCATTAGGTTGGGGATATAGTTGGCACAGTGTTGTGTGAAATGCATCAAGCTTAAACGTGAATAATTGGCGTCTTTCACCATGGCGATATTTGTACACGATTGTCGCTGTATAAATGTCTCCATGACGCACGGTGGGGGATGATACAAGCCCCTCCCAACTTTCCGACCTCTCGTTTCATGAAAGCCCTGGGAACAAACGGCCTCTCTTACGGCCTCATAATTATACTCCTTGGCCAGATAATCCTCTATATCACCGCCCCTATTTTTGTTGGCGTACTGATTGCCGTATCTGACCATGGTGTCCATTAGTCCATGAGCCAGGCCAGATATCGGTACCACCTGGGGTGACTAAACACGAATGGTACTAAAATGTTTATAGAGTGACTGTAAGTACATTAAGATATGATAGCCTTCTCGCACTGGTAGCTTAGTCTAATTTTTTTGATGCAATAGGGGCGCTACCCAAAAATAAAGATTTTTAGCGTGACGCTCGGCGTTTTCCTCATTTTCTTTAAAATTCATCACACAATCATCGCGAAACTTTGAACACCTATGTAGAATTATATTCTCTACCAGAGTTGTTCCTAGGTATTTTTCAAATTTCCTCATATTTCGGAATATACTCTATATTTTGGGTATTTTCCTCTAAATCTAGAATAAATCCTTAAATATGGGGAACATTGAAAAATATATTCTAACAGCTCTTGTAGCTTATTTGATTCTCTACAAGAATTATTCCGATGTGTATTTCAAGTTTCTCCATATTTAGGGGTTTATTTCATATTTGGGGATTTTTTGTTATATTTTGGGGATAATTTATTATTGGAAGGAGCAAACATATGTAGAGTGGTTTCCATGTAATGTGTTTGTTTGTTCATGGTTTAATGGTGATATTTTTTGCAGGTGTGTGTCGACTGTTTGACGGCAGGATGGAACCATCTGCGAGGAAGAGAGCACGGATCGACTGTATCATCCACTGCTCTGATGATGACAGCGATGCTCTGGTGTCACCACAGGATTTGGACTCCTGGAACACATTGCTCAGGGCTGCAGAAATCAGGCAGCATGATCCAGTCCTGGAAGCAGCCAAGGGCCTTGAAGAAGGAGGAATACCACACATACATTATCACCGTAAATGTCGTAGTCTCTTTACAATGAAGAAGTCACTGGATTCTATCCTTGCCAAGGGTGTCAAGATAGAATCAGCAAGCGTCGACCCCAGGAGGAGGGCATCAAGGGATGCCCCTAGTACTAGCAGGGTGTATGCCAAAGTATGTATCTTCTGCGAGAAGTCAAGCAAGTACATAAAAACAACAAAGACAAGGGAGCCACTCATACAGTGTGTTGAGCTACGAGCAGATGAGAAGATTCGCAGAGCAGCAATAAGGAAACTCAACCAGAGAATCCTTGGTTTAGTTAGCAGAGACCTTGTTGCTGCAGAGGGTCACTACCACAAGTCGTGCTACAAACTCTTCACAAAAGATGATTTCCCAGCGGCCGCCAGGTCGGGTGCAGGTGAAAATCAGGAAGAAAGCGAGGAAGCACGCTACGAAGAGGTTGAGACAGAAGCCCTCGAGGAACTCTGCTTGTATATAAGGACCAAATTATTCCCCAACCCAGAGGTACTGCCTATGACAAACCTCACATCTAGGCTTGAGAGATCCATGATGTCCCGTGGTATTATCCAACTGAAACCAGCGACAAAGAAACATGTTCGCCGAAAGATTGAAACCGAGTTTGGAGAATCACTACGCTTTGTCCCAGATGAGAAAGGAAAGCTTCTAATCTATCCACGCAGCCTCTCAATGGACGACCTTGCCCGGCAAGCACACAAAATGGCAAAAGACCTGCAAGAAGCAAGAGCAGCTAACTCTGAAGATGTCTTAACCAAAGCAGGAATGCAGCTGAGGAATGAGATCAATAAACAAGATGTGAGTCAGCCATGGCCTCCCGATACAGATCAGAATGTCATTCCTGCAGCAGTCACTCAATTCCTGCACACCCTGCTGACAGGAGAGTGTGAGTGTGAAACTCCCTCTGAAAGAGCTCAACGTCTTGCCACTTCCTTTGGCAGTGACTTGGTCTTTGCTGTTACCAGTGGCAAGACAAAACCACCCAAGCACGTACTGCTGACCAATGCTGTAAAGTCTTTGACAGGAAACACAGAACTGATCCGAACTCTGAATCGTCTTGGTCACTGTGTGTCTTACTCAATGTTTGAGGAGATCGATACAGCCCTTTGTATCCAGAAGCTGGAATGCTCAAAGGATGACATTCCACTGCCAGCAAACATCTACCCTGGTGTGTTCACAACCCTGGCCTGGGATAACATTGACCGACTTGAAGAGACCCTAAGTGGAGCAGGTACTTCTCATAGAGTCAATGGCATTGCTGTCCAGTCCAAGGTTGCAGGCTCTGTGCCAGAGAAAGTCCTGCCAGAGATTACCAAGTCCAAGATAAGAAGCATCACTCAGACATCATCAATGCTGCCAATATACAATGTTGGGCGGCGGGCAGGGCCACCTAGGATTGAGACTGCGTATGTCGACACTACCAAGGAAGTCCAGGATTCAAAGACAAAGAACCATATCTGGCTTCTTACTCGAATGTCAGACCATGAGGACCAGTCCATCAGCAGTTGGACTGGGTTCAACATCAAAATGCGCAGAGACATTGCAGTGGTTCAGGACACTGTAAGCTACCTGCCCACTATCAATGCTCCCGCAACAGAAATGTCCACCGTTAATGAAATCTTGGAACAAACGCATGCTATCATGCAGTCCTTACAGCTTAACAAGATTGTGTGCGTGTTTGATCAAGCACTCTATGCCAAAGCTGCCGAAGTTATCTGGAAACAAGAGAAGTTCAAGAACATTATCATCAGGATGGGCGTCTTCCACACAATCTGTAATCTCATCTCCACCATAGGAAAGAGGTTTCAAGATGCAGGTCTTAGAGATCTGTGTGTGGAATCAGGTATCATCGCAGAAGGAGTGATGAACGGCAAGAGGTACAACAGAGCAGTGAGACTACACAAGCTCGTGTATGAAGCACTGATGAGGCTTGCATGGAAAGGCTTCCTTTCATGGCTAGAAGAAAACCATTCAAGGGACATACACCATCTAGATGAAACACTGAAGGACATCAACAGCTTTCACAGCAATGTGTCTCAGGGACTCTTTCAAGAGCTGATGGAGAGTGAATCATGCACACATATCATGAAGCTTTTCCAAGTTTATCTTGAGACCCTCAGAGATGAACACAACCTCTCAGCATTCTGGATGTCATACCTGGACATGGTTGAGATCATGCTGGACTTAATTCGAGCCTCCAGAGAAGGCAACTGGATGCTCCACCTAGGAGCAATCCGACAGATGATACCGTGGTGTTTTGCCTATGACAAAGTGAACTATGCCCGGTTCCTAACCTACTACTATGCCTTGATGTCTCGACTGCCCATTGAACACCCAGAGGTCCATGAACACTTCATGCAAGGTGGCTTTTCGGTCCAGATCGGTAGCAAGAATCCCTTTGGACGGATCCCTGTGGACCAGACAATCGAAGAGACGATCAACAAAGACACCCAGACACCAGGGGGCACAAAAGGCTTCAGCCTGAAAGGCGGAGCTGTCGCCAGGTACTACCTGACATCGGAGTATCGCAGCAGGTACTTAAGGCAGCTCAGGACTATGGTAGTAGGCCAAAAGTATACTGACTTCAGCCACCCAGACCTACAGATGCCCAGGATTAGAAGAGATGAGGCCGATGTCCAATCTTTAGTTCAACTGATGGAGACCAGCTGGTTGAACCCCTTCAACGCAGAGCAAGAAGATCTTGTCAGTTTGTCAACTGCGACTATGGCACCACCAGAAGTTGTCAAAGACCTTCTAGGGGCCTACAGAATAGGAGAGGATGCATATCAAGCCTTCAAGGAAGAGCGCCTGGAGATCGATACGCCAACTATACAGTTTCATGACACGATGACGAAGACGAAACTGAGAACGTTCACTAACATCAGAATGAAGCCACGCTCACAAGACCATGCCAAGGAGGTTATCTTAAAGGCTGACAGGAACCTATTTGGCCAGATGATCCTTGTTGCCGAGAACAGAAAGCTCAAAATGAGTGATGTCTTGGCTCATCCCCTGGGGCCTTTGCCTTGGGCACTTGCCAGCGGTGATGGGTCTCTCCGCAAGACCAACAAGGCTGCCCTCGCAAAGGAGTTAGAGAGGAATGTTTCTCCTGCAGAAGTGATACCCGAGCCCTCTGCTACCATAATTGATGGGATGAGCCTGGTCCACAAACTGAAGGGAAACGACAAAACTTTTTCACAGCTTGCAGGTACAGCACTGAGTCACGCTGTTCATGAAGGTGCTAAGAGCAGGCGCATTGATGTTGTGTTTGATATCTACAAGGAGACATCCATCAAGGATGCAGAACGAGCCAAAAGAAGTGCAGGCACAGGAATTCATTTCAAGAACATTCAACCTGGGCACAACATCCAGCAGTGGAGAAAGTTACTCGGTAGTTCCTCCAACAAGGCAAGTCTTATCAAGTTCTTGGTAGAAGAATGGAAGGCACAACAGCACAGGGAGAAGCTCAAGGACAAGGAGCTGTATGTCACATGTGAGCAGCGCTGCTTCAAGATCACCAAAGAGCAGTGGGAAGAGGCTCCTGAGCTTAAGTCAACTCAAGAAGAAGCAGACACACGCCTTCTTCTCCATGCACTTCATGCAGCAGAATCTGGGAACAAGTCTGTCATCATCACTGCAGAAGATACAGACGTCATGGTGTTGTGTCTTGGCATGTGCCACAAGATCCCATCCCATCTGTTCCAGAAGTGCGGGACGAAGAACCGGACAAGATTCCTGGATATCACCACACTGAGCCGCACACTGGGAGGCAGCGTGTGTGATTCATTGATTGGTATGCATGCCTTTACAGGCTGTGATACCGTCAGTGCATTCGCTGGCCGAGGGAAGATGACGACACTCAAGCAGGTGAAGATGGACAAGACATACCAGCATGCTTTTCACGAACTTGGACGCTCATGGGAAGTGTCTCCTGAACTCTTTGAGAAGCTACAGGAAATCACCTGCCACATGTACCTACCATCTACCCACACAACTAAGGTAAACAAGCTTCGGTATGAGCTGTTCTGTGCAAGACGTGGAGAGGTAGAGTCAAGTCAACTCCCTCCTTGTGAGGACTGCCTCTTCATGCATGCACTGCGTGCAAACTACCAGGCTGCGATCTGGAGGAGAAGTCTTCAGAGCCAGCCATTTGTTGCGAACCCAACAGACTGCGGTTGGATGACAGATGAGGACGGTAAGCTTGCCGTCAACTGGATGCGAGGCTCACCAGCACCAGATGCTGTTATGCAGCTACTGTCTTGCAAGTGTGTGCGGTCATGCGAACTCCCTAAGTGTACTTGCCTCAGCAATGGTCTAAAATGCACGGACATGTGCAGGTTACAGACATGTCAGAACAAGGCTATTGAAGAAGAACCGGTGGCACAACAGTCAGATTCCGAGTCTGACGTAGATGATATTTAGGAGTAGTAATTTGCCATAATAGTATGTACAAGCCCATGGCATGCTTAGTGTGTATATACAGGACTTGTATTAAATGTGACAATTACTATATGCATTTTGTTGACATTTAGGCATTCCTGTCCCCAAATTTGACATTTTAAAAAATTTCGGAATTTTCGGTAGGGTATGTCTATTCAAGAAGTGATAACGACCATTAAGCTACCAATGTGCAAGGGCTATCATATCAAAACATAAACTAGAGACATGTAGCAAGCTAAAAACACCTAAGAGAATTAGTCACCCCGGGTGGTACCGATATCCCAAAATTCGGGTCTTGGCTCATGGACTACATGGTATCTGTCGCTGGATAAGAAATTCCTTTGGGAAAATTCCACAAGTTTCTGAAATCCACAGGGCATGTTTGGTGGTAGGTTTAGGACGGAGCAATCTTTCAAATAGTTTTCGGTGCCATGTACTTGGGTGGCCACAAAGTCTATGGGCTGGCCTCCTTTGCAATCCAAATATGTAACAGGGTCGCGGTGGTGCTGTTGGAGAGGTGGCGCTGGCATGCGAGTTGAAATTTGCCACAATCCCGGGACCGACGGGGAGTGCCGGTTCAAGGTGTGGATGATTTTTCTCCAATAGACCACCAAAGAGGTGCTTGCCCCCGGCATAGAAATTGGTTAATAGCGGGCTATTGGCCCAGAGTTCTTCCTCTACATAACCTCTCCGCCAAGCAATTTCTCTGGGGCCTATATTGGTCGGTTCTATTAGGAGGCCACCTATTGGTTGAATTGTATTAAATATATCTATTTCATCTAGACTCTCTGTGATACCTTCGTAAAGAACGGAAGAAGGGAAGATGTTACGAAAGTTTCTCAGATAACCCGTCCAATCAGTTTCATAATCTTTATGGATGGTAGAGTCTAGGAGGTCAAACAGACAGTATGCGTTGGCCGCCCGTCTATGATTGAGTACCGATAGGGGTATATCGGCGACGGAGCTGGGGGGCACGAGACTCTCCTCGGCTTGTTGGTAGAATATTCGAGGTGTCAGAAAAGCTCCGGCTACTATACCGGGATCATTTATTCGTTGCATAAACGGTTCATGTCCGCCATCGTTATCCAATGATATAAAAGTTTTAATCTCGCGGTCGTCACCGGTTCGCTCCTTACCACCCAGTCGGGAATATACACACTTGGGATAGACCCGCCCCACCGAAGCAATCAACCCCAGGGCGTGATCCCCCGACTCTTCACCCAAACCGTGGACACCAAAGGGGGCGGCTCGCATTACTCTCATACTCGAGTTGGGCGCCTCCCCACCCCCCGGCAAAATATAATCTTTGTTATTATAATAATCCATACCCTCCAAATAGGCGGTCACATTGCCCTGGTGGCGATCACACCCCCCCCCCACCCCCCGCCCACCCTAACATATACAGATTTTCTATATACGCCCGTGTCTAAGAGCCCGTCTTTGACCAGAAATAGGGATTCGATCAGGTGACCACCGTACGACCGTTGCGGCGTTACTTCGGCCGTCTTTTCGGAGAGGCAATTATACGAAAAGGCGGCGTTCTTCGAATTTACCCCGGGTAGGGGTAAACACATATCACACCCTTGCAATATATTATCCAAGAGAAACCTAACATTCCCCAGGTTTTCCTGGGTGTAAGCGCTATGTGTGGTATCGTAGGTCTCATCCACTATGGCGGTCGCATTAATTTGAAGGGCCGGATTACACACACATTTGTAATTCTTATCACCGGCGGGTATATTTAGGGGGGCCCAATACACCTGACATCTGGGGACCTGTTGTGTTTTTTTACATTGATTATGGGAGGATATATATCCTTCCGGACATTGACAGGAAGTTTGATGCAGATCGAAATCGATTTGTGACGAGTCCGTTATTAATTCGTCATCCCTAAATGGGTGTCGTATTAATCCATTGGGTTGACAGGCCACTATTTTATCGCAGGATCTATGGAAATAATACGAACCACTATCATCGTTGGTTCGCTTGGTGACTATATCATCATTTTTACACTGGGTGATTGCGTGGGCATATTGTCGGTCCCCGATTTTTTTAACGCCCGCGACAATGGTGGTAGTGTGGGAGTTAAAGTCGCCGACACGTGTCCCCTTTTCCGATGGGAGACAGATACCGAATTAGGGGGGGAATGTGTTGCCATCCGATATGGAATATTCATCCAGGGATACAATTTGGGTTCCTGACACATCGATACATTGACTATCTATAGTTTTACACTTGATACATTGTGAGCGGTGAACGATGGAAGGGTCACACAGTCACAGTCCACATTTGAAGGGTTTATGTGTATATTTTGAATATCCCCAATGGGGGGTAACTCTGTAATGAAATAACCAACCATTACAATAAATAAATATATATATATTCATATCAAATAATATACATACATAATGAAAGCTGTAATATTTTACATTACAAATATAAACATATTGCAATCTATTATAACACTTTTAATAACTAATTATTCCAATGACATATAAAAATATTCCTTTGCATTTGTTTTTTTATGAACTACCCAGAGAGACTATTGCCACCATAGACAATTTGTGGCAGATACTTAAACAATATGATTGCAAACAGAGTTCGAATCCCGTCTTCCATTATGATATTTCCGATTTGGAAACTGGATATTTTACCCATATTAGCATGATAACGAATATAGGTTCAAAGGCATTTATCTTTAACAATAAGGTAATGTAGCCAATTCCAAACGAAGATGATTACATGTGTCATGTGTGACGTTCATGGAGATAATATTCTTAACGAATTTGATTCTTCTATATCAGACATTCTCCTTAATCCTTCAGAAAGTCAATTGATTATCTATAAATAACTAATATCCCCCTTAATAGCCTTCATTTTCTTATTCTTCCAACTCCATCCACCATGGGTGTTCTAGGAGGAAAAACAAATTCTTCAAACTGTAACTACAATGTCCAATGTACCCTTCATATATGCAGTCAAAAAACAACCTCACCAATATTATCATGGGCGATACCTTATGTTTAGTGGATTTTACGGGTCTGGCCTACTACATCAAAGTCAATTATTATACCGCGCTTCAATATTACAACAATATTCAACCCTTCGATGACAATAGATATAATTTGCCAGTTTATAGTGATCTTTATAATTTTATGGCGGCCCAGAAGGAGGAATTGCACAGTATTTATTTTACCCAAAAATATATTTTTGATGGTAATAATCCCAACACAAAATTATTTCTCACGCCTTTTTTAGACTTAATTATACATAACATCTTTGAAAAACTCAGAGTTTCTATACGAGAAAGGAGTATAAATCAAGGCGATAGGGTTATACTTTTTATCGATAAAGGCTCTATTGGTATAAAGGAAAATGAGCGCATAAAAAGGCGAAAAAGAAAAAATAATATAACTATCCCCTTAAAAATGGCCGATGTTTGTATCAATGATATAATCAAATTTATTCACGAAAAAATACCAATATCGTCGTTAATAAACTATATCTTTATGGACAAACACATACAACAAATGTGTACACATCTCAAAGTAAAAGGAATTTCCTTGGCCGAGTTCAATAACAATGAAGCTGACATTGACATGAACCGATTTGCCAAACTGTATCAATAATTATTATGTATCCGACAAAATAATAAAAAATAATCTGCTCGTCAATCAGAATCAGGAATTGCGCGTAAAAAACATTTGTTGGTGTCGAGGGTCAGTTAAAGAATTGTACCCTTTCATGGTTAGAATATATAGAAAATTGCACACCTATAGACAATGTAGCCTTTACATAGACATGTCGTTCTTTTTTTTAATTGGTCAGGTTTATACCCGCATGATGAGGAGACACGATTCACCTCTAAAGTTCTATGTTATTCAATTCACCACCCGATTCATAGACCCTATTACAAAGATGGGATGTGACACGTTACGATATGAACTCAACCATTTAAGTTCATGTTTGTTGAATGGCATAGGAGCGATGTCCATCATGTTATTGGCGGGGTCGGATTACGCAGACGTATAATTCTTTTCATTTTCATAATTTTTTACAAGATATAGTATATCGGAGCAAATATATATGTATGTGTATGGACAATATCGATCCCGAGAATAGGGAAGAAACCTGCAGTGAATGTGGTCACTTGGTCGACAAAGAAATGATGACTCAGGCATTTACACTTTTGAAAACTATGAGTAAGAATCATATTGGAAATATGCCAAAGTTTGATATGTGTAAATGGCAAGGTTCCAAGGATATATTCACCCTGGAACGGCTTTGGGCTATACCTTTCGTCAGTATTGCCCTGTATAATTTCAACTGGTGTTCATAACACTTTACGTTCCAAAACAGGTTGTTTCGCTAAAAGGAAACCGCCCGTTATTAGCGAATACTTATATATTTGGTTAGAATTATTATATTGTATATTTAGCTATATTAATTGTTTATTTCAAAGTTACCTTTGGCGCATAAAAAACATATCGCCATCAAAGAACTTCTCTATCATACAGCAATCAGCCTCGAATCCCTATGTCTAATCGAACAGCACAATTGATTCGGTGTCAATCAATAACGATAATGATTTTTTTTTAAAAGCTGTTAAATCCTTTGAAGCTTGATTTATATATTCTTCTTCATCATCATAATTATTATCGGAATCTTCCAGATAAGATGAATATTTTATACAAAAATCGTTGTAGTATTTATATTGTGATATTCTTTCTATATTATAGTTGCAGGTAATATCGCAATCTTCATTAGAAATATATGGAATGGCATTTCGGTCACAGTCAAACCATGTGGTCGATATAGGCATATTATCAACAATATATATTATATATAAATATTTATGTTTTTTAAATAAAAATGGCTTTTATTTTATATATTATTTATTATCTAAATGGTTCGGTATCTTCTTCTTCCTCCCTCAGCTCATCATCTCTCTGGGGAAAAAAGAAAGAAATATAAAAGTAAATACATTTCATTGGTTCATAACTAACCGATCCCACCAATCTGTCTTTGTCTTAGTTTTAGTTTGTTTAGTTTTTACGCTTTAATTTATATTCAGATGTGTTATATATAAAAATAATGTTTATATACTCTTTTGTCTTTCTTCTCATTATCTCTCTAAAAATAAAAGACTCATAAACAATATAGGAATTTCAAATATTCTCGGTAAAAAATTAGCCCTGATATGTGATGAATTAGACCTTTACAAATATTTATATATTATTGAAGGCTCTTTATCCATTGACAAACAAACAGTTTTATAAAAAGAAAAATAAGTTATTGTATACCTGTTGGAGCCTCTTTGAATATATAGTATTCTCATCATAACTTCTACAATAACGAATTATCACCATAATTCTGGGAACAACTGGCTCTTTGCCACAGGGAACAACTGGCTCTTTGTCACAGGGAACAACTGGCTCTTTGCCACAGAGAATAACTGGCTCTTTGCCACAGGGAGAAGCTGGGTTTTGTCAACAGGGACATCTATGTTCTAGTTATTGTTTATTACCTATTCAAACTCTACTCTTCATGGTGATTAATTATATTGAGAGCGGTTATAAGGTGCCTACTACCATCCATCCATCCATCCATAAGGGAGAGATAGATATCCAGTGTCTAAATTTAGTATTCTATTTACAAAGCTTCTACAATGCTGCAATAGCTTTGTATAGCTCTAAAGAATTTTGTAACACTTCTTCTATTCAATTAACTGGCCTTCAAGGGGTGCCATGATTTTCCGTTCATGAGAGCGGCTATAGGTACCCTTCTATAAGTTGGAAATCGTAATAGAATCGCCCTTTTTGCGATCAATATGTTTTTGGATCAGACCGGCGAAGAACATCCATGAGGACAGGGACGCTCATTGGCTTAACTTCTAAACAGGTATGACCGCTCCGGTAGCCTATGGTGATTGTTTGTCGTTTCACCTGATTTGGATCTTTAGGGTAATACACATATTCGTTGGGGTGAAAGGCATTCTTGGTCACAGTATTGGGAAGTGAGAACCCACCCTCGGTCAGTATTAGGTTACTGGATACACCAGAAGAGACGTGGCCGGCTATACTCTTCAACGTCTCGTTCATTTCTGCGCTAATTTTTGCCCGCAAGAGTGTGGAATATTGGAGTTTCCATTGTGTAGATGTGAACGCAGGCGGAGACTGTACATGGTTGGAAAACTATTGCCCACTCCCAATACAAACACATTAACCACTTTATGAGATGGTGCCACCAGATTATCCAAGACCGTATTAGGTTGTATATTAGTTGAGTTATGTCCACCATCTGTCACCAAGAAGACATTACTATATATATATACTATCCCCTCGTGTTTGAATATTATGGCCTCAAAGAGAAAACCAAAATTGACATAACGCTGAAACCATTTTCTTTACCCAACTGCATCAAAATCTCTGCCTAGTGATCTCCCTCCGAAGTTTGTGAATAATTTTTTTTTATTTTATTTACAAAGCTAGCTACCGCAATGCTTCAATAGCTTTATATAGCTCTAAAGCATTGTAACTCCTCTTCAATTCGATGAACTGGCCTTCAAGGGGTGCGATGGTTGTTCGAGGGATGGATTTACGAGAGTGGCTATGGGTACCCTCCTCCAAGTTGGACATCATAATAGAATTGTCCATTTTGCGATCATTATAAATACTTTGGTGCGCTGCGTGTGGGAATTCTATATACATCTGACGGGCTACAGTGAGGTGTTGATTGAATGTACGATTTGGGATCAGAAAGAAAGGGCAGGTGGGAATCTGACACGCATTACGCACTAGTCCAGAATCGGCATGGTAGTTTTTATATACCTGGTCGAACGTTGCCTCGGTCACATTCACTCCAAGAGCTTGTGCTTTCCTCACAATCTCGGATTGGAGCAGGGGTTGTACCAAAACACCATGGTGAACATCTCTGTAAGCCTTTAACCATTCTCTCTTCACATAATTTACCAATACCGTTTGCAATGTCTTTCCCCTGAAGATAGAGGAGATCTCACACTTAACATTGTCTTTAATTATCTTGACAGCATCTTCATGAGTTGGCATTTGTTCAGAGAGTCTCTTACTAGATTTGCGATTTTGCAGAGCGTGCACTATATAAATGAGCAAGTTTTCATCACTGAAAAGCTCCTCTACTGTCTGAAGTGAAACTATACCATCGGCAGCAAAGGTGCGCAAGGTGCGCAAGGAAACATCACCAGCACTGGATACGTTGCGAAGATTGAATACCTTGCTTCGGTTGACAGTTATGTCTGTATCTTCTATGGAGGGCTCTAAATCCTTTTTTATGTCTCCATGCCAACAAACTGTTTTTACCTCCTTCTTTGCAGCCTTTTCTACTTCCTCCAACGTGTAGTAATCCTCTAGCCGATATCCTCCCGTCATGAGTGGCTGTATATCAACTTGGCAACAATCAAACCTCTCAGTCTCGTCAGCGAGCTTCTCGACAAAGAAGTCAATGAAGGGCGTGGGCCCATCGTAACGAGCCAGACAGCGGCCAATATATTCCAGCAACATGAGCTTTAAAATGGGGGTGATTGTCGCGGGATCGGAGGGCTGTTGTAGGTTCTCCATTCACTGTACTCTCAGCCATCAGGGCTTGGGAGGGTTGGTCTGTTAGCGTTCTCCAAAACTATTGGTGACCCTTTCGTTTGATGTACAGGTTTGCCGTTGCGTCAATGTTTAGGATGTAACGCTGTATATACTCTGGGCGAGGGACATTTGGGAACTCATGTAACACGCGCGCCCATAGCACACCCAGAGCCACAAAGTGAATATTAAAATCAACTATATGTGGATTCTTGAGGAGAGCAAATGTGGTGCACATGGCGTATAACCTTGTATAACCTCATCGACAATTGTTCCCGTTATCACTTCCTCTACTGATTCCTTCAGCTCTTGAAATTTTGACATATAGTCCGCATGTTTGGAGGTATCATTGACGGACTTGATCTTTCTGATCTTTCTGATCCCAAATCGTACATTCAATCAACACCTCACTGTAGCCCGTCAGATGTATATAGAATTCCCACACGCAGCGCACCAAAGTATTTATAATGATCGCAAAATGGACAATTCTATTATGATGTCCAACTTGGAGGAGGGTACCCATAGCCACTCTCGTAAATCCATCCCTCGAACAACCATCGCACCCCTTGAAGGCCAGTTCATCGAATTGAAGAGGAGTTACAATGCTTTAGAGCTATATAAAGCTATTGAAGCATTGCGGTAGCTAGCTTTGTAAATAAAATAAAAAAAAATTATTCACAAACTTCGGAGGGAGATCACTAGGCAGAGATTTTGATGCAGTTGGGTAAAGAAAATGGTTTCAGCGTTATGTCAATTTTGGTTTTCTCTTTGAGGCCATAATATTCAAACACGAGGGGATAGTATATATATATAGTAATGTCTTCTTGGTGACAGATGGTGGACATAACTCAACTAATATACAACCTAATACGGTCTTGGATAATCTGGTGGCACCATCTCATAAAGTGGTTAATGTGTTTGTATTGGGAGTGGGCAATAGTTTTCCAACCATGTACAGTCTCCGCCTGCGTTCACATCTACACAATGGAAACTCCAATATTTCCACACTCTTGCGGGCAAAAATTAGCGCAGAAATGAACGAGACGTTGAAGAGTATAGCCGGCCACGTCTCTTCTGGTGTATCCAGTAACCTAATACTGACCGAGGGTGGGTTCTCACTTCCCAATACTGTGACCAAGAATGCCTTTCACCCCAACGAATATGTGTATTACCCTAAAGATCCAAATCAGGTGAAACGACAAACAATCACCATAGGCTACCGGAGCGGTCATACCTGTTTAGAAGTTAAGCCAATGAGCGTCCCTGTCCTCATGGATGTTCTTCGCCGGTCTGATCCAAAAACATATTGATCGCAAAAAGGGCGATTCTATTACGATTTCCAACTTATAGAAGGGTACCTATAGCCGCTCTCATGAACGGAAAATCATGGCACCCCTTGAAGGCCAGTTAATTGAATAGAAGAAGTGTTACAATTCTTTAGAGCTATACAAAGCTATTGCAGCATTGTAGAAGCTTTGTAAATATAATACTAAATTTAGACACTGGATATCTATCTCTCCCTTATGGATGGATGGATGGATGGTAGTAGGCACCTTATAACCGCTCTCAATATAATTAATCACCATGAAGAGTAGAGTTTGAATAGGTAATAAACAATAACTAGAACATAGATGTCCCTGTTGACAAAACCCAGCTTCTCCCTGTGGCAAAGAGCCAGTTATTCTCTGTGGCAAAGAGCCAGTTGTTCCCTGTGACAAAGAGCCAGTTGTTCCCTGTGGCAAAGAGCCAGTTGTTCCCAGAATTATGGTGATAATTCGTTATTGTAGAAGTTATGATGAGAATACTATATATTCAAAGAGGCTCCAACAGGTATACAATAACTTATTTTTCTTTTTATAAAACTGTTTGTTTGTCAATGGATAAAGAGCCTTCAATAATATATAAATATTTGTAAAGGTCTAATTCATCACATATCAGGGCTAATTTTTTACCGAGAATATTTGAAATTCCTATATTGTTTATGAGTCTTTTATTTTTAGAGAGATAATGAGAAGAAAGACAAAAGAGTATATAAACATTATTTTTATATATAACACATCTGAATATAAATTAAAGCGTAAAAACTAAACAAACTAAAACTAAGACAAAGACAGATTGGTGGGATCGGTTAGTTATGAACCAATGAAATGTATTTACTTTTATATTTCTTTCTTTTTTCCCCAGAGAGATGATGAGCTGAGGGAGGAAGAAGAAGATACCGAACCATTTAGATAATAAAAAATATATAAAATAAAAGCCATTTTTATTTAAAAAACATAAATATTTATATATAATATATATTGTTGATAATATGCCTATATCGACCACATGGTTTGACTGTGACCGAAATGCCATTCCATATATTTCTAATGAAGATTGCGATATTACCTGCAACTATAATATAGAAAGAATATCACAATATAAATACTACAACGATTTTTGTATAAAATATTCATCTTATCTGGAAGATTCCGATAATAATTATGATGATGAAAAAGAATATATAAATCAAGCTTCAAAGGATTTAACAGCTTTTAAAAAAAAAATCATTATCGTTATTGATTGACACCGAATCAATTGTGCTGTTCGATTAGACATAGGGATTCGAGGCTGATTGCTGTATGATAGAGAAGTTCTTTGATGGCGATATGTTTTTTATGCGCCAAAGGTAACTTTGAAATAAACAATTAATATAGCTAAATATACAATATAATAATTCTAACCAAATATATAAGTATTCGCTAATAACGGGCGGTTTCCTTTTAGCGAAACAACCTGTTTTGGAACGTAAAGTTGAACACCAGTTGAAATTATACAGGGCAATACTGACGAAAGGTATAGCCCAAAGCCGTTCCAGGGTGAATATATCCTTGGAACCTTGCCATTTACACATATCAAACTTTGGCATATTTCCAATATGATTCTTACTCATAGTTTTCAAAAGTGTAAATGCCTGAGTCATCATTTCTTTGTCGACCAAGTGACCACATTCACTGCAGGTTTCTTCCCTATTCTCGGGATCGATATTGTCCATACACATACATATATATTTGCTCCGATATACTATATCTTGTAAAAAATTATGAAAATGAAAAGAATTATACGTTGAAAAACATCCTTCTGCGTAATCCGACCCCGCCAATAACATGATGGACATCGCTCCTATTCCATTCAACAAACATGAACTTAAATGGTTGAGTTCATATCGTAACGTGTCACATCCCATCTTTGTAATAGGGTCTATGAATCGGGTGGTGAATTGAATAACATAGAACTTTAGAGGTGAATCGTGTCTCCTCATCATGCGGGTATAAACCTGACCAATTAAAAAAAAGAACGACATGTCTATGTAAAGGCTACATTGTCTATAGGTGTGCAATTTTCTATATATTCTAACCATGAAAGGGTACAATTCTTTAACTGACCCTCGACACCAACAAATGTTTTTTACGCGCAATTCCTGATTCTGATTGACGAGCAGATTATTTTTTATTATTTTGTCGGATACATAATAATTATTGATACAGTTGGCAAATCGGTTCATGTCAATGTCAGCTTCATTGTTATTGAACTCGGCCAAGGAAATTCCTTTTACTTTGAGATGTGTACACATTTGTTGTATGTGTTTGTCCATAAAGATATAGTTTATTAACGACGATATTGGTATTTTTTCGTGAATAAATTTGATTATATCATTGATACAAACATCGGCCATTTTTAAGGGGATAGTTATATTATTTTTTCTTTTTCGCCTTTTTATGCGCTCATTTTCCTTTATACCAATAGAGCCTTTATCGATAAAAAGTATAACCCTATCGCCTTGATTTATACTCCTTTCTCGTATAGAAACTCTGAGTTTTTCAAAGATGTTATGTATAATTAAGTCTAAAAAAGGCGTGAGAAATAATTTTGTGTTGGGATTATTACCATCAAAAATATATTTTTGGGTAAAATAAATACTGTGCAATTCCTCCTTCTGGGCCGCCATAAAATTATAAAGATCACTATAAACTGGCAAATTATATCTATTGTCATCGAAGGGTTGAATATTGTTGTAATATTGAAGCGCGGTATAATAATTGACTTTGATGTAGTAGGCCAGACCCGTAAAATCCACTAAACATAAGGTATCGCCCATGATAATATTGGTGAGGTTGTTTTTGACTGCATATATGAAGGGTACATTGGACATTGTAGTTACAGTTTGAAGAATTTGTTTTTTCCTCCTAGAACACCCATGGTGGATGGAGTTGGAAGAATAAGAAAATGAAGGCTATTAAGGGGGATATTAGTTATTTATAGATAATCAATTGACTTTCTGAAGGATTAAGGAGAATGTCTGATATAGAAGAATCAAATTCGTTAAGAATATTATCTCCATGAACGTCACACATGACACATGTAATCATCTTCGTTTGGAATTGGCTACATTACCTTATTGTTAAAGATAAATGCCTTTGAACCTATATTCGTTATCATGCTAATATGGGTAAAATATCCAGTTTCCAAATCGGAAATATCATAATGGAAGACGGGATTCGAACTCTGTTTGCAATCATATTGTTTAAGTATCTGCCACAAATTGTCTATGGTGGCAATAGTCTCTCTGGGTAGTTCATAAAAAAACAAATGCAAAGGAATATTTTTATATGTCATTGGAATAATTAGTTATTAAAAGTGTTATAATAGATTGCAATATGTTTATATTTGTAATGTAAAATATTACAGCTTTCATTATGTATGTATATTATTTGATATGAATATATATATATTTATTTATTGTAATGGTTGGTTATTTCATTACAGAGTTACCCCCCATTGGGGATATTCAAAATATACACATAAACCCTTCAAATGTGGACTGTGACTGTGTGACCCTTCCATCGTTCACCGCTCACAATGTATCAAGTGTAAAACTATAGATAGTCAATGTATCGATGTGTCAGGAACCCAAATTGTATCCCTGGATGAATATTCCATATCGGATGGCAACACATTCCCCCCCTAATTCGGTATCTGTCTCCCATCGGAAAAGGGGACACGTGTCGGCGACTTTAACTCCCACACTACCACCATTGTCGCGGGCGTTAAAAAAATCGGGGACCGACAATATGCCCACGCAATCACCCAGTGTAAAAATGATGATATAGTCACCAAGCGAACCAACGATGATAGTGGTTCGTATTATTTCCATAGATCCTGCGATAAAATAGTGGCCTGTCAACCCAATGGATTAATACGACACCCATTTAGGGATGACGAATTAATAACGGACTCGTCACAAATCGATTTCGATCTGCATCAAACTTCCTGTCAATGTCCGGAAGGATATATATCCTCCCATAATCAATGTAAAAAAACACAACAGGTGTCAGGTGTATTGGGCCCCCCTAAATATACCCGCCGGTGATAAGAATTACAAATGTGTGTGTAATCCGGCCCTTCAAATTAATGCGACCGCCATAGTGGATGAGACCTACGATACCACACATAGCGCTTACACCCAGGAAAACCTGGGGAATGTTAGGTTTCTCTTGGATAATATATTGCAAGGGTGTGATATGTGTTTACCCCTACCCGGGGTAAATTCGAAGAACGCCGCCTTTTCGTATAATTGCCTCTCCGAAAAGACGGCCGAAGTAACGCCGCAACGGTCGTACGGTGGTCACCTGATCGAATCCCTATTTCTGGTCAAAGACGGGCTCTTAGACACGGGCGTATATAGAAAATCTGTATATGTTAGGGTGGGGGGGGGGGGGGGGGGGGGGTGTGATCGCCACCAGGGCAATGTGACCGCCTATTTGGAGGGTATGGATTATTATAATAACAAAGATTATATTTTGCCGGGGGGTGGGGAGGCGCCCAACTCGAGTATGAGAGTTATGCGAGCCGCCCCCTTTGGTGTCCACGGTTTGGGTGAAGAGTCGGGGGATCACGCCCTGGGGTTGATTGCTTCGGTGGGGCGGGTCTATCCCAAGTGTGTATATTCCCGACTGGGTGGTAAGGAGCGAACCGGTGACGACCGCGAGATTAAAACTTTTATATCATTGGATAACGATGGCGGACATGAACCGTTTATGCAACGAATAAATGATCCCGGTATAGTAGCCGGAGCTTTTCTGACACCTCGAATATTCTACCAACAAGCCGAGGAGAGTCTCGTGCCCCCCAGCTCCCTCGCCGATATACCCCTATCGGTACTCAATCATAGACGGGCGGCCAACGCATACTGTCTGTTTGACCTCCTAGACTCTACCATCCATAAAGATTATGAAACTGATTGGACGGGTTATCTGAGAAACTTTCGTAACATCTTCCCTTCTTCCGTTCTTTACGAAGGTATCACAGAGAGTCTAGATGAAATAGATATATTTAATACAATTCAACCAATAGGTGGCCTCCTAATAGAACCGACCAATATAGGCCCCAGAGAAATTGCTTGGCGGAGAGGTTATGTAGAGGAAGAACTCTGGGCCAATAGCCCGCTATTAACCAATTTCTATGCCGGGGGCAAGCACCTCTTTGGTGGTCTATTGGAGAAAAATCATCCACACCTTGAACCGGCACTCCCCGTCGGTCCCGGGATTGTGGCCAATTTCAACTCGCATGCCAGCGCCACCTCTCCAACAGCACCACCGCGACCCTGTTACATATTTGGATTGCAAAGGAGGCCAGCCCATAGACTTTGTGGCCACCCAAGTACATGGCACCGAAAACTATTTGAAAGATTGCTCCGTCCTAAACCTACCACCAAACATGCCCTGTGGATTTCCGAAACTTGTGGAATTTTCCCAGAGGAATTTCTTATCCAGCGACAGATACCATGGACACCATGGTCAGATACGGCAATCAGTACGCCAACAAAAATAGGGGCGGTGATATAGAGGATTATCTGGCCAAGGAGTATAATTATGAGGCCGTAAGAGAGGCCGTTTGTTCCCAGGGCTTTCATGAAACGAGAGGTCGGAAAGTTGGGAGGGGCTTGTATCATCCCCCACCGTGCGTCATGGAGACATTTATACAGCGACAATCGTGTACAAATATCGCCATGGTGAAAGACGCCAATTATTCACGTTTAAGCTTGATGCATTTCACACAACACTGTGCCAACTATATCCCCAACCTATTGACCCACTACAAATTCCTTCTGAATGGAGACGCCTGGATGGGCGCTAGTCTCAACCAATATCTGTCCATTTTCACGTTTAAAGATCAATACACGTACCCTTGTCCCCCCTCGGAATCATATCACATTGGCCAGGCCTATGCGCGAGATGCTCGCCACCCTCTAGTTAACCCGCTCAAAAATGTGAAAGATAATTGGGCTTACACATACGGTTGTTATGATACCGCAGAGGCGCTCTGCCGCGATCGGATAAACGAAGACGATTTGAATGTGGATGAAATTTCCAAGAGCGCGCTACACTCGCGATGCAGTCGGTATACTCCATACATACTCGAAAAACGCCTACCCCTATCCACGATTGAAAGGTATACAGCCTACTTTAAAATCATAAATAATTATGAGAGTGTGGAAGATACGATCAATCTGGCCCATTTATTACTGAGACCCGTAGAGTACACTACAAAAATCCCCCATGCACCCAACGCCTTTGTGGCCACTCCCTATAATCTGAACAACATGAATTATCTCTATGGTAGGCAATTACTCGTCCCTTTCCCACCCATTTCCGTTTCCAGTAGCTTCGGTATCCCTCCGGCGGATTGTTCCCCAAAGTTGAGATACGATATAGCTCATCCTAGAATATACGATAATGCCGAACGTAACCGACTGCTGGAATCTATGGTGACCGAGGGACCCAACACGAACCGATGTAATATTCTCAATTCTAGAGACGATGGACCGGGTGATATAATTCTACAACTGGGCGTCACCTTGAGCGACTCTCGGATGCCTGGTGTATCTACGTTCGTTCACTATTATCCCGTTAAACTCCCTAGCAGATATGGCTACGAATGTGGACAGGTGGTGGCTGAGGGTACCTGCGGATTTGGCGGCTTCTTAACTGGGTATAGACCGTGGCATCTCAATAATCCGAGTGGGTGGTTAGACGGTTTTACGACTCGATCGCCTACGGAAAATTACGATTTGGATTTTTTCTTTACCGATTTTAAAAAACCCAAGGCGGTATTCAAATAATTTATAAAACACTATGGGTCCGGAATGTTATTTAAGATTGCCGGTTCGTCTGAAAGTAATACGGCCAGTTTCCCAATGTGTAGCAGATATTCATATGGGTCGTACCCCTTCACCCGCCAAATGACCGACCAAGTGTCTCAACCTAGAGCCGTTATGGGTTTCTCTGATATGGGTGTGGGTGCTACCCCTCGTCCCATTATACACATGGAAGAGACCTCTCTAAATCCCGATATTGGGGTGAGCTAAGATGTAGTAGAAACACAATGGGGTTTAAATCCCGCCCCCCTAAAACTAGCCTAGCGTTATTTTTCTCCGAACATATTTTACACAAAGTGAACTGGCGACACAAAACGGGATTTATGTTTTATATATATATATATTCCTAGGGGGCTGAAATGAACGTCCTTGGTCCCGATAGGAGCGCACCGTGATTAATATAGGTAAACACATGGGAATCAACTCGTTGCAAATTACTTATGACAAAATAATCTCTAAAAAGTAAAAAAGCTACATGTTTATTTAGTCTATAATCAAACCTAAATATATTTTCCTCTATTTGCCGACAAATAATATCCGTTATGTAAGCGTTCAATTTTGTAAGGCTCGTTTGGTGGGGTATACCCTTCGATTTGTTCATAACTATGAGATTGGTATTGACCAAGATGTCTACGATCTCTATGGGTGTTATGGAATTACTTATCTGGGCTAATAGTTTATTATAGAATAATAAAAAAATAACACACGAACTAAATTTAGAGAAGGTAAAAAACTCTCTACATTTCTCCCCCACGTACTTTCCTTTCGCTTGAAATAATACCCCGAATAGATTCTGGGTCTGTAAATTATATTTTTTACATAGATAATCTTTAACGTATAGACATAGAGCCTTCATTGTAAATTTATTGTTGGTATAAACACGATCCATATCTAATAGTATACTATTATTCTGCATTGACACCAAATAAGTTTGGTTACATGGCGCATTTAATGTATACAAAGAAAGTTTATGTAGAGCATTTTCGTCCATAGATAATAGTGTTCTATTGGATAGAATGCATATAATCTCGCTGGGATTGGCTCTCGTATCGTCTACACATCCAACTCGCCAACCTTAACGCGTCAGATACTCGATTGTGTCCATCGCTAATAGAATCGGTATAAGTCTTTGAATTTATCTCGTCTAGTTTTGATAAACATATATATTTAGATATAGTAAATAAATTTTCACAGGTGATAAATATGTTATCCCCCATCATATTCAAATCTTTAACAAAGAGCAAATAAATATTTACTGAAAATGGATAATATTATCGAATATATAATAAAAGATTCCTTTAAGGAGTTGAAAGAATACGATTCGGGAAAAACAAATGTTTACCATTCGAATGATCTAGGTATATCTTTTTTACCCGTAAGTACTCGGTCAAAGCTGGCCATATCGAGAGAAGATCATGATATATTGAAATCTATCTTCACTAATGATTTGGATACACATCTCCGAAAAGCCGCTAAACGAATTCGAGATGAAAGTCTCTGATGGGTTTATCGGTGATTGTAGTTGTTGGTTTGTTTGTTGTATTCCATATATAGAGATGGGTGTTGATAAAAATGAATAACATATTCTTATCATTATCATGATAAGATACCCCCTAATATAACCGAGGAATGCATGGGTTACTTTGTCGGTGTCTATATGGGTATGGGCCAAGTTAACCATTTCAGATGTGAAATCTAGACACTTGTTTTTAATAGCTGTGATTTGGAAAATATTTGGTCCACTTATCATCTATACACGATGCGTATTTTTGTAAATTTAAAATTGACTTTTTTATATTATTAAAATTTTGACATGGAGCGACCGATTTTTTGTATAGTGGATCCAATCCGATTCTAAAAGGATTTTATTACTATTGCGAAAGTTATTTAGTACTTTCTTTTTATTTGTGAATATATTATTATTTACATTGTCCGGGCCAAAGTGCATTTCTAACAATTGAACTATATTTTTCGGTGTATCGTTTGCTTGCCTCATAATAAAACAATGCAGAATGATTTCGGCGTGGTCCTCTAATCCTACCGATTCCTTTAGAGCAAAAATTGTGGGATATTTGGACAATGTTTGTCTGTATTGTATAAAAAATTGCATTAGTAGATCCATTTATGATACTTTTAACAAATCTTCTTACGGTAAATTACGGTAAACATTCTCAAAAATCCTCTGTTTATGAGGGAGAGACTTAAATTATATATAGATACACTAAAGGATCAAAACATAAAAAGGAAAATTAATACCGTATTATATAATTTAAAAAGTATACAACTCCGGGTGGATGGGACTCATCAGCCTTGGTCGGCAACTCATCTAGGGGAGACAACCTTATACAAATCCGGGTGGATGGGACTCGTCAGCCTTGGTCGGCAACTCATCTAGGGGGGACAACCTTATACAAATCCGGGTGGATGGGACTCGTCAGCCTTGGTCGGCAACTCATCTAGGGGAGACAACCTGATACAAATCCATAATGCTTATCTAAGAGTAAAGCAGGTTAGTGGATGGATTAAGGGTGGGGGCACAACAAATTTCAATGAGCCGAAAAAGGGATACTCGTTAGCCTTGGTCACCAACTCATCTAGGGGAGACAACCTTATACAAATCCGGGTGGATGGGACTCGTCGGCCTTTGGTTGGCAACCTATCTAGGGGGTTAAACCTGATACAAATCCGTACTGTTTACCTCTAAGGGTAAGGCAGGTTAGTGGATGGATTAGCCGTAGAAAAAATAGTGCCTAAACAAGATGCACAAGTGGGTGGGTACACAAAAATTTCAATAAGCTGAAAAGGGACATTGCAAATATTAGCGGATTATAGATATACAAACATGTGATGTCTGTAAAAAATTACTATTGACGGAAATATTACTATTGACGGAAATATTACTATTGACGAAAGTATTACTATTGACGGAAATATTACTATTGACGAAAGTATTACTATTGACGAAAGTATTACTATTGACGGAAATATTACTATTGACGGAAATATTACTATTGACGAAAGTATTACTATTGACGAAATATTACTATTGACGAAATATTACTATTGACGAAATATTACTATTGACGAAATATTACTATTGACGAAATATTACTATTGATGGAAGTATTACTATTGACGGAAGTATTACTATTGACGAAATATTACTATTGACGAAATATTACTATTGATGAAAGTATTACTATTGACGGAAATATTACTATTGACGAAAGTAATACTATTGACGAAAGTATTACTATTGACGGAATATTACTATTGACGAAAGTATTACTATTGACGGAAATATTACTATTGACGAAAGTATTACTATTGACGGAAATATTACTATTGACGGAATATTACTATTGACGAAAGTATTACTATTGACGAAATATTACTATTGACGAAAGTATTACTATTGACGAAAGTATTACTATTGACGGAATATTACTATTGACGGAAATATTACTATTGACGGAAATATTACTATTGACGAAAGTATTACTATTGACGGAAATATTACTATTGACGAAATATTACTATTGACGAAATATTACTATTGACGAAATATTACTATTGACGGAAATATTACTATTGACGAAAGTATTACTATTGACCAAATATTACTATTGACGAAATATTACTATTGACGAAATATTACTATTGACGAAATATTACTATTGACGAAATATTACTATTGACGGAAGTATTACTATTGACGGAAGTATTACTATTGACGAAAGTATTACTATTGACGGAATATTACTATTGACGAAAGTATTACTATTGACGGAAATATTACTATTGACGAAAGTATTACTATTGACGGAAATATTACTATTGACGGAAGTATTACTATTGACGGAAGTATTATTATTGACGGAAGTATTACTATTGACGAAAGTATTACTATTGACGGAAATATTACTATTGACGGAAATATTACTATTGACGGAAATATTACTATTGACGGAAATATTACTATTGACGGAAATATTACTATTGACGAAAGTATTACTATTGACGAAAGTATTACTATTGACGAAAGTATTACTATTGACGGAAATATTACTATTGACGAAATATTACTATTGACGAAATATTACTATTGACGAAATATTACTATTGACGAAATATTACTATTGACGGAAATATTACTATTGACGAAAGTATTACTATTGACGAAATATTACTATTGACGAAATATTACTATTGACGAAAGTATTACTATTGACGAAAGTATTACTATTGACGAAAGTATTACTATTGACGGTGTTACGACAGGGGTTCAAATATATCAGGGCTCTTATTCATTGGACTAGTAATGGCATAAATGCTACAACGGAAAGCGCTAGCTCCAACCTCTGATGTATATTCCCAGTGAACAAAGAACACAAATACTCTACAGAGTTCTATATGCAATAATAGGCTATCAAACTCTCAATAAATGTGTGTCTACTCTAGGCTTAATGTTATGTGAAAACAGCCTATTACTACCTATAACCGAAGGTGCTTGGTTATGGTATGCAAAGTAAGGTGGTAAGAGAAGTTACAGCTTACGTTACTTTAATCAATAAATGTCAGGCACTCCTGCATGAAAGAAAGTGCACTAAAGTCCTTCAACACTAACAAGGAATCTTCTTTAAATGTTAGATGCTATAAAGATGCTCGTATCGGAAATGGAACCCAAAAAGGCAGGCAGCGGAACCATGCTCGTGCAGGCTATGCACACAAAAAGGCAGAATATATATAATGCCGTCGGAGCCAGGAATATCCTAAACACAACAACAATAATAATAATCGCCACGACAATGCAGTATTCCTATCAACAAAAAGAGCCCAAGTCGTTTGTGTCTCAATACATCAAACTAGGCTGCGAAATGCTTGTGTAATCATAAACGGGTATGCATAAAAAGAGTAATTAGGTTAATATACTTAATGTCTACTATGATTGATAAAGTCTAGCTAGAGTCAATGATACGAGATACTGGTGCGCATGGCATGCCGCATAGCCTAGTGCAAATCTCAAGTCTGTGCGTCAAATATTACGTTATAGGGAAGGGTAGCTCTCTTGAGAAACCTTAATACCAAAGTATTAAGCGTTCTCCTGGCGTACCTCAAAGACAAACAATCGAGACTAGAACAGTGCAGAATGGTATAGGCAAAAAGCCCTCATTCGTGCATGCTCTATTCTCAATGGCACACAGACTAGAATTTACTCAATCAACTCCAGTTCTCAGGTATGTCGTGCAGCTTTTAACTAAAGCCAGCACTCATAGGAAACAATACCTTATAATATCAGACTCCTAGTCTAGCATTATCTAATCCAGCAGAACACTAACAATTAAAGGAAGCGGTACTATGAAAGCCAACCAATGCTTCGTGATCCACTTATCTTAACAACTAACATACATGGGTTATATCAGACCTTAACGCACAATACAACTGGCCAGCATGAAGCTGATTTTGCAGAGTTAACCAGAGGGGGTATAATATTAATGAAAAGGTGGTGAAAGATAGGGAAAATGAGAGAGATAGGCAGAGGAAAAGATTCTCAGGTGCGAACGGGGTACAGGTAGCAAGGGAGAAAGATGGGTGCGTTCTAGAAACCAGATCTGAGGGAGAGAGTGGCGAGGAACTGTATATATACTCGCACCAGCTCGAGCCGCGTGGGAAAAAAGCGGTTACAAGTCCTCTAACCACTAGCAAGAGAGCTTGCAGCATGGTAAGGACCTCTCTCCACCAACCCCCGCGAACGAGGCAGCCAGCCGTGACGTCATCGAGCGGGACAAAACACTACGCGCTCCCTCTCACTCTGTTCTACTCTCTCTCTCTCTCCCAGATCCCATCATTACTAGTTAATGATAAAACATATAATTTACAATTAAATATATAAAGCCTTGACATGGGTGAAAACAAAGAGCCTTTCTGGACTGCCCATGACACAAGATTTCATATGAAATAAAGCACACTCTAATACACAAACTGTAGCCCCATCCACTGCCCTGGCGATCCTAGCGAGTCACTGTAGGACAAGCCATGCGGTTCTAACGGAGTGGTTAACGTCACAACGGAAATATTACTATTGACGAAAGTATTACTATTGACGAAAGTATTACTATTGACGAAACTATTACTATTGACGGAATATTACTATTGACGGAAGTATTACTATTGACGGAATATTACTATTGACGAAAGTATTACTATTGACGGAAATATTACTATTGACGAAAGTATTACTATTGACGAAAGTATTACTATTGACGTACCGGTAAGTATTACTATTGACGAAAGTATTACTATTGACGAAAATATTACTATTGACGAAAGTATTACTATTGACGAAAGTATTACTATTGACGGAAATATTACTATTGACGGAAGTATTACTATTGACGGAAATATTACTATTGACGAAATATTACTATTGACGGAAATATTACTATTGACGGAATATTACTATTGACGAAATATTACTATTGACGGAAATATTACTATTGACGAAATATTACTATTGACGAAATATTACTATTGACGGAAGTATTACTATTGACGGAAATATTACTATTGACGAAATATTACTATTGACGAAAGTATTACTATTGACGGAAATATTACTATTGACGGAAATATTACTATTGACGGAAGTATTACTATTGACGGAAATATTACTATTGACGAAATATTACTATTGACGAAATATTACTATTGACGGAAGTATTACTATTGACGAAAGTATTACTATTGACGGAAGTATTACTATTGACGGAAGTATTACTATTGACGGAAGTATTACTATTGACGGAAATATTACTATTGACGAAAGTATTACTATTGACGAAAGTATTACTATTGACGAAATATTACTATTGACGAAAGTATTACTATTGACGGAAATATTACTATTGACGGAAGTATTTCTATTGACGAAAGTATTACTATTGACGGAAGTATTACTATTGACGAAATATTACTATTGACGGAAGTATTACTATTGACGAAAGTATTACTATTGACGAAAGTATTACTATTGACGAAATATTACTATTGACGAAAGTATTACTATTGACGGAATATTACTATTGACGAAAGTATTACTATTGACGAAAGTATTACTATTGACGGAAGTATTACTATTGACGAAAGTATTACTATTGACGGAAGTATTACTATTGACGGAAGTATTACTATTGACGAAAGTATTACTATTGACGAAAATATTACTATTGACGAAATATTACTATTGACGGAAGTATTACTATTGACGAAATATTACTATTGACGAAATATTACTATTGACGGAAGTATTACTATTGACGAAAGTATTACTATTGACGAAAGTATTACTATTGACGAAAATATTACTATTGACGAAAATATTACTATTGACGAAATATTACTATTGACTGAAGTATTACTATTGACGGAAGTATTACTATTGACGAAAGTATTACTATTGACGAAATATTACTATTGACGAAAGTATTACTATTGACGGAAATATTACTATTGACGAAGTATTACTATTGACGAAAGTATTACTATTGACGAAAGTATTACTATTGACGAAATATTACTATTGACGAAATATTACTATTGACGAAATATTACTATTGACGAAAGTATTACTATTGACGGAATATTACTATTGACGAAATATTACTATTGACGAAATATTACTATTGACGAAAGTATTACTATTGACGGAAGTATTACTATTGACGGAAATATTACTATTGACGGAATATTACTATTGACGAAAGTATTACTATTGACGGAATATTACTATTGACGAAAGTATTACTATTGACGAAAGTATTACTATTGACGGAAATATTAATATTGACGGAAATATTACTATTGACGAAAGTATTACTATTGACGGAAATATTACTATTGACGGAAGTATTACTATTGACGGAAATATTACTATTGACGGAAATATTACTATTGACGGAAATATTACTATTGACGAAAGTATTACTATTGACGAAATATTACTATTGACGGAAGTATTACTATTGACGGAAGTATTACTATTGACGGAAGTATTACTATTGACGGAAATATTACTATTGACGAAAATATTACTATTGACGAAATATTACTATTGACGGAAGTATTACTATTGACGAAATATTACTATTGACGAAAATATTACTATTGACGGAAATATTACTATTGACGGAAATATTACTATTGACGGAATATTACTATTGACGGAAGTATTACTATTGACGGAATATTACTATTGACGAAAGTATTACTATTGACGAAAATATTACTATTGACGAAAGTATTACTATTGACGGAAGTATTACTATTGACGAAAGTATTACTATTGACGGAATATTACTATTGAGGGAATATTACTATTGACGAAAGTATTAATATTGACGGAAAGTATACTATTGACGAAAGTATACTATTTACGATAGTATTACCATTGACGGAAATATTATTGACGAAAATATTACTATTGACGGAATATTACTATTGACGGAAATATTACTATTGACGGAAATATTACTATTGACGAAAGTATTACTATTGACGGAATATTACTATTGACGGAATATTACTATAGACGAAATATTACTATTGACGGAAATATTACTGTTGACGGAAGTATTACTATTGACGGAAGTATTACTATTGTCGGAAGTATTACTATTGACGAAAGTATTACTATTGACGAAAGTATTACTATTGACGGAAATATTACTATTGACGGAAGTATTACTATTGACGGAAGTATTACTATTGACGGAGTATTACTATTGATGGAATATTACTATTGACGAAAGTATTACTATTGATGGAAGTATTACTATTGACGGAAGTATTACTATTGACGGAAATATTACTATTGTTGAAAATATTACTATTGACGAAAATATTACTATTGACGGAAGTATTACTATTGATGGAAGTATTACTATTGACAGAAATAATACTATAGACGAAAGTATTACTATTGACGGAAATATTACTATTGACGGAAATATTACTATTGACGGAAATATTACTATTGACGGAAATATTACTATTGACGGAAGTATTACTATTGACGGAAGTATTACTATTGACGGAATATTACTATTGATGGAATATTACTATTGACGAAAGTATTACTATTGACGAAAGTATTACTATTGACGGAAATATTACTATTGACGAAGTATTACTATTGACGAATATATTACTATTGACGGAAATATTACTATTGACGAAAGTATTACTATTGACGGAAGTATTACTATTGACGGAATATTACTATTGACGGAAATATTACTATTGACGAAAATATTACTATTAACGAAGTATTACTATTGACGAAAGTATTACTATTGACGAAGTATTACTATTGACGTCAATAGTACTATTTTCGTCAATAGTAATATTTCCGTCAATAGTAATACTATTGTATCGTAATACTTCCGTCAATAGTAATACTTTCGTCAATAGTAATATTTTCGTCAATAGTAATATTTCCGTCAATAGTAATATTCCGTCAATAGTAATATTCCGTCAATAGTAATGCTTCCGTCAATAGTAATATTTCCGTCAATAGTAATATTTCCGTCAATAGTAATATTCCGTCAATAGTAATACTTTCGTCAATAGTAATACTTCCATCAATAGTAATACTTTCCTCAATAGTAATATTTCGTCAATAGTAATACTTTCCTCAATAGTAAGACTTCCCTCAATAGTAATACTTCCGTCAATAGTAATACTTCCGACAATAGTAATACTTCCTCAATACGTCAATATTAATTCAATCGTAGTAATATTTCGTCAATAGTAATATTTCGTCAATAGATTTCGTCAATAGTAATACTTCCGTCAATAGTAATACTTCCGTCAATAGTAATACTTCCGTCAATAGTAATATTTCCGTCAATAGTAATACTTTCGTCAATAGTAATATTTCGTCAATTGTAATATTTCGTCAATAGTAATACTTTCCTCAATAGTAATACTTCCGTCAATAGTAATACTTCCGTCAATAGTAATTCTTTCGTCAATAATAATATTTCCGTCAATAGTAATATTTTCGTCAATAGTAATATTTTCGTCAATAGTAATATTTCCGTCAATAGTAATATTTTCGTCAATAGTAATACTTCCGTCAATAGTAATATTTCCGTCAATAGTAATATTTCGTCAATAGTAATACTTTCGTCAATAGTAATACTTCCGTCAATAGTAATACTTCCGTCAATAGTAATATTTCCGTCAATAGTAATATTTCCGTCAATAGTAATATTTTCGTCAATAGTAATACTTTCGTCAATAGTAATACTTTCGTCAATAGTAATACTTCCGTCAATAGTAATACTTCCGTCAATAGTAATACTTCCGTCAATAGTAATACTTCCGTCAATAGTAATATTTCCGTCAATAGTAATACTTCCGTCAATAGTAATATTTCCGTCAATAGTAATATTTCCGTCAATAGTAATACTTCCGTCAATAGTAATACTTCCGTCAATAGTAATACTTCCGTCAATAGTAATACTTTCGTCAATAGTAATATTTCCGTCAATAGTAATACTTTCGTCAATAGTAATATTTCCGTCAATAGTAATATTTCCGTCAATAGTAATACTTTCGTCAATAGTAATACTTCCGTCAATAGTAATACTTCCGTCAATAGTAATATTTCCGTCAATAGTAATACTTTCGTCAATAGTAATACTTTCGTCAATAGTAATACTTCGTCAATAGTAATACTTCCGTCAATAGTAATACTTCCGTCAATAGTAATATTTCCGTCAATAGTAATATTTCCGTCAATAGTAATATTTCGTCAATAGTAATACTTCCGTCAATAGTAATACTTCCGTCAATAGTAATACTTCCGTCAATAGTAATATTTTCGTCAATAGTAATATTTCCGTCAATAGTAATACTTCCGTCAATAGTAATACTTCCGTCAATAGTAATACTTCCGTCAATAGTAATATTTTCGTCAATAGTAATACTTTCGTCAATAGTAATACTTTCGTCAATAGTAATACTTCCGTCAATAGTAATACTTCCGTCAATAGTAATACTTCCGTCAATAGTAATATTTCCGTCAATAGTAATACTTCCGTCAATAGTAATATTTCCGTCAATAGTAATACTTTCGTCAATAGTAATATTCCGTCAATAGTAATATTTTCGTCAATAGTAATACTTCCGTCAATAGTAATATTTCGTCAATAGTAATATTTCGTCAATAGTAATACTTCCGTCAATAGTAATACTTCCGTCAATAGTAATACTTTCGTCAATAGTAATATTTCCGTCAATAGTAATATTCCGTCAATAGTAATATTTCCGTCAATAGTAATACTTTCGTCAATAGTAATATTTTCGTCAATAGTAATATTTTCGTCAATAGTAATACTTCCGTCAATAGTAATACTTCCGTCAATAGTAATACTTTCGTCAATAGTAATACTTCCGTCAATAGTAATACTTCCGTCAATAGTAATATTTCCGTCAATAGTAATATTTCCGTCAATAGTAATACTTTCGTCAATAGTAATACTTTCGTCAATAGTAATATTTCCGTCAATAGTAATATTTCGTCAATAGTAATATTTCGTCAATAGTAATACTTCCGTCAATAGTAATACTTCCGTCAATAGTAATACTTCCGTCAATAGTAATATTTTCGTCAATAGTAATATTTTCGTCAATAGTAATACTTCCGTCAATAGTAATATTTCCGTCAATAGTAATACTTCGTCAATAGTAACACTTCGTCAATAGTAATACTTTCGTCAATAGTAATACTTCCGTCAATAGTAATATTTCCGTCAATAGTAATACTTCCGTCAATAGTAATACTTCCGTCAATAGTAATACTTCCGTCAATAGTAATACTTTCGTCAATAGTAATACTTCCGTCAATAGTAATATTTCCGTCAATAGTAATACTTCCGTCAATAGTAATACTTCCGTCAATAGTAATATTTCGTCAATAGTAATATTTCCGTCAATAGTAATACTTCCGTCAATAGTAATACTTCCGTCAATAGTAATACTTTCGTCAATAGTAATATTTCGTCAATAGTAATATTTCCGTCAATAGTAATACTTTCGTCAATAGTAATACTTCCGTCAATAGTAATACTTCCGTCAATAGTAATACTTTCGTCAATAGTAATATTTTCGTCAATAGTAATTTTTCGTCAATAGTAATATTTCCGTCAATAGTAATATTTCGTCAATAGTAATATTTTCGTCAATAGTAATATTTTCGTCAATAGTAATACTTTCGTCAATAGTAATATTTCCGTCAATAGTAATACTTCCGTCAATAGTAATACTTTCGTCAATAGTAATATTTCGTCAATAGTAATACTTTCGTCAATAGTAATACTTTCGTCAATAGTAATACTTCCGTCAATAGTAATACTTTCGTCAATAGTAATATTTCCGTCAATAGTAATACTTTCGTCAATAGTAATACTTCCGTCAATAGTAATACTTCGTCAATAGTAACACTTCGTCAATAGTAATATTTCGTCAATAGTAATATTTCGTCAATAGTAATATTTCCGTCAATAGTAATACTTCCGTCAATAGTAATATTTCCGTCAATAGTAATACTTTCGTCAATAGTAATACTTCCGTCAATAGTAATACTTCCGTCAATAGTAATACTTCCGTCAATAGTAATATTTTCGTCAATAGTAATACTTCCGTCAATAGTAATATTTTCGTCAATAGTAATATTTCCGTCAATAGTAATATTTTCGTCAATAGTAATACTTTCGTCAATAGTAATACTTCCGTCAATAGTAATACTTCCGTCAATAGTAATACTTTCGTCAATAGTAATACTTCCGTCAATAGTAATACTTCCGTCAATAGTAATACTTCCGTCAATAGTAATATTTTCGTCAATAGTAATATTTTCGTCAATAGTAATATTTCCGTCAATAGTAATATTTCCGTCAATAGTAATACTTCCGTCAATAGTAATACTTCCGTCAATAGTAATACTTTCGTCAATAGTAATATTTTCGTCAATAGTAATATTTTCGTCAATAGTAATATTTCCGTCAATAGTAATACTTTCGTCAATAGTAATATTTTCGTCAATAGTAATATTTTCGTCAATAGTAATATTTTCGTCAATAGTAATACTTTCGTCAATAGTAATACTTCCGTCAATAGTAATACTTTCGTCAATAATAATATTTCCGTCAATAGTAATACTTTCGTCAATAGTAATATTTCCGTCAATAGTAATACTTTCGTCAATAGTAATACTTTCGTCAATTGTAATACTTTCGTCAATAGTAATATTTCCGTCAATAGTAATATTTCCGTCAATAGTAATACTTCCGTCAATAGTAATACTTCCGTCAATAGTAATACTTTTGTCAATAGTAATACTTTCGTCAATAGTAATACTTTCGTCAATAGTAATATTCCATCAATAGTAATACTTCCGTCAATAGTAATACTTCCGTCAATAGTAATACTTCCGTCAATAGTAATATTTTCGTCAATAGTAATATTTTCGTCAATAGTAATATTTTCGTCAATAGTAATATTTCCGTCAATAGTAATATTTCCGTCAATAGTAATACTTCCATCAATAGTAATACTTCCGTCAATAGTAATATTTTCGACAATAGTAATATTTCCGTCAATAGTAATATTTCCGTCAATAGTAATACTTTCGTCAATAGTAATATTTCCGTCAATAGTAATATTTCCGTCAATAGTAATATTTCCGTCAATAGTAATATTTCGTCAATAGTAATACTTCCGTCAATAGTAATACTTTCGTCAATAGTAATACTTCCGTCAATAGTAATACTTTCGTCAATAGTAATATTTCGGCAATAGTAATATTTCCGTCAATAGTAATACTTCCGTCAATAGTAATACTTCCGTCAATAGTAATATTTCGTCAATAGTAATACTTCCGTCAATAGTAATACTTCCGTCAATAGTAATACTTTCGTCAATAATAATATTTCGTCAATAGTAATATTTCGTCAATAGTAATATTTCGTCAATAGTAATATTTCGTCAATAGTAATATTTCGTCAATAGTAATACTTTCGTCAATAGTAATACTTTCGTCAATAGTAATACTTTCGTCAATAGTAATATTTCTGTCAATAGTAATACTTTCGTCAATAGTAATATTTCCGTCAATAGTAATACGTTCGTCAATAGTAATACTTTCGTCTATAGTAATATTCCGTCAATAGTAATAATTCCGTCAATAGTAATACTTTCGTCAATAGTAATACTTTCGTCAATAGTAATACTTTCGTCAATAGTAATACTTTCGTCAATAGTAATACTTCCGTCAATAGTAATACTTCCGTCAATAGTAATACTTCCGTCAATAGTAATACTTCCGTCAATAGTAATACTTTCGTCAATAGTAATACTTTCGTCAATAGTAATATTTTCGTCAATAGTAATACTTCCGTCAATAGTAATATTTCCGTCAATAGTAATACTTTCGTCAATAGTAATATTTCGTCAATAGTAATATTTCCGTCAATAGTAATACTTTCGTCAATAGTAATACTTCCGTCAATAGTAATACTTCCGTCAATAGTAATACTTCCGTCAATAGTAATACTTTCGTCAATAGTAATATTTCCGTCAATAGTAATACTTTCGTCAATAGTAATACTTCCGTCAATAGTAATATTTCGTCAATAGTAATAGTTCCATCAATAGTAATACTTCCATCAATAGTAATACTTTCGTCAATAGTAATACTTTTGTCAATAGTAATACTTTCGTCAATAGTAATACTCCGTCAATAGTAACAGTCAAGTAATATTTCCGTCAATAGTAATACTTCCGTCAATAGTAATACTTTCGTCAATAGTAATACTTCCGTCAATAGTAATACTTTCGTCAATAGTAATACTTCCGTCAATAGTAATACTTCCGTCAATAGTAATATTTCTTCAATAGTAATACTTTCGTCAATAGTAATACTTCCGTCAATAGTAATATTTCCGTCAATAGTAATACTTTCGTCAATTAGTAATTCCGTCAATAGTAATACTTCCGTCAATAGTAATACTTTCGTCAATAGTAATACTTCCGTCAATAGTAATACTTTCGTCAATAGTAATACTTCAGTCAATAGTAATACTTCCATCAATAGTAATACTTCTGTCAATAGTAATACTTCCGAACAATAGTAATATTTTCGTCAATAGTAATATTTTCATCAATAGTAATACTTTCGTCAATAGTAATACTTCCGTCAATAGTAATACTTCCGTCAATAGTAATACTTCCGTCAATAGTAATATTTCCGTCAATAGTAATACTTCCGTCAATAGTAATATTTCCGTCAATAGTAATACTTTCGTCAATAGTAATACTTTCGTCAATAGTAATACTTTCGTCAATAGTAATACTTTCGTCAATAATATTTTCGTCAATAGTAATACCGTCAATAGCAATATTTTCGTCAATAGTAATTTTTCGTCAATAGTAATACTTTCGTCAATAGTAATACTTTCGTCAGGAGTAATAGTTCCGTCAATAGTAATATTTCCGTCAATAGTAATACTTCCGTCAATAGTAATACTTTCGTCAATAGTAATACTTTCGTCAATAATAATACTTCCGTCAATAGTAATACTTCCGTCTATAGTAATATTTCGTCAATAGAAATACTTCCGTCAAAAGTAATACTTCCGTCAATAGTAATACTTCCGTCAATAGTAATACTTCCGTCAATAGTAATACTTCCGTCAATAGTAATATTTTCGTCAATAGTAATCCGTCAGTAGTAATACTGTCGTCAATAGTAATACTTTCCGTCAATAGTAAAAACTTTCGTCAATAGTAATACTTCCGTCAATAGTAATACTTCCGGCAATAGTAATACTTCCGTCAATAGTAATACTTTCGTCAATAGTAATATTTCGTCAATAGTAATACTTCCGTCAATAGTAATATTTCGTCAATAGTAATACTTTCGTCAATAGTAATATTTCCGTCAATAGTAATATTTCGTCAATAGTAATATTTCCGTCAATAGTAATACTTTCGTCAATAGTAATACTTCCGTCAATAGTAATACTTTCGTCAATAGTAATATTTCCGTCAATAGTAATACTTCCGTCAATAGTAATATTTCCGTCAATAGTAATACTTTCGTCAATAGTAATACTTTCGTCAATAGTAATACTTCCATCAATAGTAATACTTTCGTCAATAGTAATACTTCCGTCAATAGTAATACTTCCGTCAATAGTATTATTTCGTCAATAGTAATATTTCGTCAATAGTAATATTTCGTCAATAGTAATATTTCGTCAATAGTAATACTTCCGTCAATAGTAATACTTCCGTCAATAGTAATACTTCCGTCAATAGTAATATTTCCGTCAATAGTAATACTTTCGTCAATAGTAATACTTCCGTCAATTGTAATACTTTCGTCAATAGTAATATTTCCGTCAATAGTAATATTCCGTCAATAGTAATATTTCCGTCAATAGTAATATTTCGTCAATAGTAATTATTCGTCAATAGTAATACTTCCGTAATACTTCCGTCAATAGTAATACTTTCGTCAATAGTAATATTTCCGTCAATAGTAATACTTTCGTCAATAGTAATACGTCAATAGTAATACTTTCCGTCAATAGTAATGTTTCCGTCAATAGTATTACTTTCGTCAATAGTAATACTTTCCGTCAATAGTAATATTTCCGTCAATTATAATACATTCGTCACTAGTAATGTTTCCGTCAATAATAATACTTTCCGTCAATAGTAATACCATCGTCAATAGTAATAATTTCCGTCAATAGTAATACTTTCCGTCAATAGTAATACTTCGTTAATAGTAATACTTCGTCAATAGTAATACTTTCGTCAATAGTAATACTTCTGTCAATAGTAATACTTTCGTCAATAGTAATACTTTCGTCAATAGTAATACTTTCGTCAATAGTAATACTTGCGTCAATAGTAATACTTCCGTCAATAGTAATGCTTCCGTCAATAGTAATACTTCCGTCAATAGAAATACTTCCGTCAATAGTAATACTTCCGTCAATAGTAATACTTCCGTCAATAGTAATACTTCCGTCAATAGTAATATTTCGTCAATAGTAATATTTCGTCAATAGTAATACTTCCGTCAATAGTAATACATCCGTCAAAATATCCGTCAATAGTAATATATTTCCTCAATAGTAATACTTCCGCCAATAGTAATACTTCCGTCAATAGTAATACTTTCGTCAATAGTAATACTTTCGTCAATAGTAATACTTCCGTCAATAGTAATACTTTCGTCAATAGTAATACTTCCGTCAATAGTAATACTTCCGTCAATAGTAATACTTCCGTCAATAGTAATATTTCGTCAATAGTAATATTTCGTCAATAGTAATATTTCCGTCAATAGTAATATTTCCGTCAATAGTAATATTTCCGTCAATAGTAATACTTCCGTCAATAGTAATACTTCCGTCAAAAGTAATACTTCCGTCAATAGTAATATTTCCGTTAATAGTAATATTTCGTCAATAGTAATATTTCCGTCAATAGTAATATTTCGTCAATAGTAATATTTCGTCAATAGTAATATTTCCGTCAATAGTAATACTTTCGTCAATAGTAATACTTTCGTCAATAGTAATATTTCGTCAATAGTAATACTTTCGTCAATAGTAATACTTTCGTCAATAGTAATATTTCGTCAATAGTAATACTTTCGTCAATAGTAATACTTTCGTCAATAGTAATACTTCCGTCAATAGTAATACTTCCGTCAATAGTAATACTTTCGTCAATAGTAATATTTCCGTCAATAGTAATACTTCGTCAATAGTAATATTTCCGTCAATAGTAATATTTCCGTCAATAGTAATATTTCCGTCAATAGTAATATTTCCGTCAATAGTAATACTTCCGTCAATAGTAATATTTCCGTCAATAGTAATACTTTCGTCAATAGTAATACTTCCGTCAATAGTAATACTTCCGTCAATAGTAATATTTCCGTCAATAGTAATACTTTCGTCAATAGTAATATTTCCGTCAATAGTAATACTTTCGTCAATAGTAATATTTCCGTCAATAGTAATATTTCGTCAATAGTAATATTTCCGTCAATAGTAATACTCCGTCATTAGTAATACTTCCGTCAATAGTAATACTTTCGTCAATAGTAATATTTTCGTCAATAGTAATATTTTCGTCAATAGTAATACTTCCGTCAATAGTAATACTTCCGTCAATAGTAATACTTCCGTCAATAGTAATACTTTCGTCAATAGTAATACTTCCGTTAATAGTAATATTTCGTCAATAGTAATACTTTCGTCAATAGTAATACTTCCGTCAATAGTAATATTTCCGTCAATAGTAATATTTCCGTCAATAGTAATACTTCCTTCAATAGTAATACTTTCGTCAATAGTAATACTTTCGTCAATAGTAATATTCCGTCAGGAGTAATATTTCCGTCAATAGTAATACTTCCGTCAATAGTAATACTTTCGTCAATAGTAATACTTTCGTCAATAGTAATACTTCCGTCAATAGTAATATTTCGTCAATAGTAATACTTCCGTCAATAGTAATACTTCCGTCAATAGTAATATTTCCGTCAATAGTAATATTTCCGTCAATAGTAATACTTTCGTCAATAGTAATATTTCCGTCAATAGTAATATTTCCGTCAATAGTAATACTTCCGTCAATAGTAATACTTCCGTCAATAGTAATATTTCCGTCAATAGTAATATCCCGTCAATAGTAATACTTCCGTCAATAGTAATACTACCGTCAATAGTAATATTTCCGTCAATAGTAATATTTAATCAATAGTAATACGTCAATAGTAATACTTCCGTCAATAGTAATACTTTCGTCAATAGTAATATTTTCGTCAATAGTAATACTTTCGTCAATAGTAATACTTTCGTCAATAGTAATACTTTCGTCAATAGTAATACTTCCGTCAATAGTAATAATTCGTCAATAGTAATATTTCGTCAATAGTAATACTTTCGTCAATAGTAATACTTTCGTCAATAGTAATACTTTCGTCAATAGTAATACTTCCGTCAATAGTAATACTTCCGTCAATAGTAATATTTCCGTCAATAGTAATACTTTCGTCAATAGTAATAGTTCAATAGTAATTCCGTCAATAGTAATACTTCCGTCAATAGTAATACTTCCGTCAATAGTAGTATTTCCGTCAATAGTAATACTTTCGTCAATAGTAATATTTCCGTCAATAGTAATACTTTCGTCAATAGTAATATTCCATCAATAGTAATACTCCGTCAATAGTAATACTTCCGTCAATAGTAATACTTCCGTCAATAGTAATACTTTCGTCAATAGTAATATTTCCGTCAATAGTAATATTCCGTCAATATTAATACTTTCGTCTATAGTAATATTCCGTCAATAGTAATATTCCGTCAATAGTAATACTTTCGTCAATAGTAATACTTCCGTCAATAGTAATATTTCCGTCAATAGTAATATTTCCGTCAATAGTAATACTTCCGTCAATAGTAATATTTCCGTCAATAGTAATACTTTCGTCAATAGTAATACTTTCGTCAATAGTAATAGTGCGGCAATAGTAATATTTCCGTCAATAGTAATACTTCCGTCAATAGTAATATTTCGTCAATAGTAATATTTCGTCAATAGTAATACTTCGTCAATAGTAATATTTCCGTCAATAGTAATACTTTCGTCAATAGTAATACTTCCGTCAATAGTAATACTTCCGTCAATAGTAATACTTCCGTCAATAGTAATACTTCCGTCAATAGTAATATTTCCGTCAATAGTAATACTTTCGTCAATAGTAAAAGTTTCGTCAATAGTAATACTTTCGTCAATAGTAATACTTCCGTCAATAGTAATATTTCGTCAATAGTAATACTTCCGTCAATAGTAATACTTTCGTCAGTAGTAATACTTCCGTCAATAGTAATACTTCCGTCAATAGTAATATTTCCGTCAATAGTAATACGTTCGTCAATAGTAATACTTTCGTCTATAGTAATATTCCGTCAATAGTAATAATTTCGTCTATAGTAATATTTCCGTCAATAGTAATACTTTCGTCAATAGTAATACTTCCGTCAATAGTAATACTTCCGTCAATAGTAATACTTTCGTCAATAGTAATACTTTCGTCAATAGTAATATTTCGTCAATAGTAATACTTCCGTCAATAGTAATACTTCCGTCAATAGTAATACTTTCGTCAATAGTAATATTTCGTCAATAGTAATATTTCGTCAATAGTATCATTCGTCAATAGTAATACTTTCGTCAATAATAATACTTCCGTCAATAGTAATATTTCCGTCAATAGTAATATTTCCGTCAATAGTAATACTTTCCGTCAATAGTAAATATATTTCCGTCAATAGTAATATTTCTTCAATAGTAATATTTCCGTCAATAGTAATATAGTTAATAGTAATACTTTCGTCAATAGTAATATTTCCGTCAATAGTAATATTTCGTCAATAGTAATATTTCGTCAATAGTAATACTTCCGTCAATAGTAATATTTCGTCAATAGTAATACTTTCGTCAATAGTAATACTTCCGTCAATAGTAATACTTCCGTCAATAGTAATACTTCCGTCAATAGTAATATTTCCGTCAATAGTAATATTTTCGTCAATAGTAATACTTCTGTCAATAGTAATACTTCCGTCACTAGTAGATTCCGTCAATAGTAATATTTTCGTCAATAGTAATATTTCGTCAATAGTAATACTTTCGTCAATAGTAATACTTCCGTCAATAGTAATATTTCGTCAATAGTAATATTTCCGTCAATAGTAATATTTCGTCAATAGTAATACTTCCGTCAATAGTAATACTTTCGTCAATAGTAATACTTCCGTCAATAGTAATACTTCGTCAATAGTAATACTTCCGTCAATAGTAATACTTCCGTCAATAGTAATACTTTCGTCAATAGTAATATTTCCGTCAATAGTAATATTCCGTCAATAGTAATATTTTCGTCAATAGTAATATTTCCGTCAATAGTAATACTTCCGTCAATAGTAATACTTCCGTCAATAGTAATATTTCGTCAATAGTAATACTTCCGTCAATAGTAATACTTCGTCAATAGTAATATTCCGTCAATAGTAATACTTTCGTCAATAGTAATATTTATGTCAATAGTAATATTTCCGTCAATAGTAATATTTCCGTCAATAGTAATATTTCGTCAATAGTAATACTTCCGTCAATAGTAATACTTCCGTCAATAGTAATACTTCCGTCAATAGTAATACTTCCGTCAATAGTAATACTTCCGTCAATAGTAATACTTGCGTCAATAGTAATATTTCCGTCAATAGTAATACTTCCGTCAATAATAATACTTCCGTCAATAGTAATACTTACGTCAATAGTAATATTTCGTCAATAGTAATACTTCCGTCAAAAGTAATACTTCCGTCAATAGTAATATTTCCGTCAATAGTAAAACTTTCGTAAATAGTAATATTTCCGTCAATAGTAATATTTCGTCAATAGTAATACTTCCGTCAATAGTAATACTTCCGTCAATAGTAATACTTTCGTCAATAGTAATACTTCCGTCAATAGTAATATTTCGTCAATAGTAATATTTCCGTCAATAGTAATATTTCCGTCAATAGTAATACTTTCGTCAATAGTAATACTTTCGTCAATAGTAATATTTCGTCAATAGTAATATTTCGTCAATAGTAATACTTCCGTCAATAGTAATATTTCCGTCAATAGTAATATTTCCGTCAATAGTAATACTTCCGTCAATAGTAATACTTCCGTCAATAGTAATACTTTCGTCAATAGTAATACTTCCGTCAATAGTAATACTTTCGTCAATAGTAATATTTCGTCAATAGTAATACTTCAGTCAATAGTAATACTTCCGTCAATAGTAATATATTCGTCAATAGTAATACTTTCGTCAATAGTAATACTTCCGTCAATAGTAATACTTCCGTCAATAGTAATACTTCCGTCAATAGTAATATTTCCGTCAATAGTAATATTTCCGTCAATAGTAATACTTTCGTCAATAGTAATATTTCCGTCAATAGTAATACTTTCGTCAATAGTAATATTTCCGTCAATAGTAATACTTCCGTCAATAGTAATACTTTCGTCAATAGTATTATTTCCGTCAATAGTAATATTTCCGTCAATTGTAATAGTTCGTCAATAGTAATACTTTCGTCAATAGTAATACTTTCGTCAATAGTAATACTTCCGTCAATAGTAATACTCTTGTCAATAGTAATACTTTCGTCAATAGTAATATTCCGTCAATAGTAATATTTCCGCCAATAGTAATATTTCCGTCAATAGTAATACCTCCATCAATAGTAATACTTCCGCCAATAGTAATATTTTCGTCAATAGTAATATTTCCGTCAACAGTAATATTTCCGTCAATAAAACTTCCGTCAATAGTATTTTCGTCAATAGTAATATTTCGTCAATAGTAATATTGTCCGTCAATAGTAATACTTTCGCCAATTGTAATACTTTTCGACAATAGTAATATTCCGTCAATAGTAATATACCGTCAATAGTAATACTTTCGTCAATAGTAATACTTCCGTCAATAGTAATACTTCCGTCAATAGTAATATTTCGTCAATAGTAATATTTCGTCAATAGTAATATTTCGGTCAATAGTAATATTTCCGTGAATAGTAATATAGTAATACTTCCGTCAATAGTAATTACTCCCGTCAATAGTAATATTTCCGTCAATAGTAATACTTTCGTCAATAGTAATACTTTAGTCAATAGTAATACTTCCGTCAATAGTAATACTTCCGTCAATAGTTATACTTCCGTCAATAGTAATACTTCCGTCAATAGTAATACTTTCGTCAATAGTAATATTCGTCAATAGTAATACTTCCGTCAATAGTAATATTTCGTCAATAGTAATACTCCCGTCAATAGTAATATTTCGTCAATAGTAATATTTCCGTCAATAGTAATATTTCCGTCAATAGTAATATTTCGTCAATAGTACTTCCTTCAATAGTAACTTCCGTCAATAGTAATACGCAATAGTAATATTTACTTCAATATTAATATTCCGTCAAGTAATACTTCGTCAATAACTTTCGTCAATAGTAATACTTCCGTCAATAGTAATTACATTTCGTCAATAGTAATACTTTCGTCAATAGTAATACTTTCGTCAATAGTAATACTTTCGTCAATAGTAGTATTCCGTCAATAGTAATATTGCCGTCAATAGTTTCGTCAATAGTAATACTTCGTCAATAGTAATACTTTCGTCAATAGTAATACTTCGTCAATAGTACTCCTCCGTCAATAGTAATATTTCCGTCTATAGTAATACTTCTCTCTATTGGTATATTTCTGTCAATAGTAATACTTCGTCAATAGTAACACTTCGTCAATAGTAATATTTCCGTCAATAGTAATATTTCCGTCAATAGTAATATTTCCGTCAATAGTAATATTTCCGTCAATAGTAATACTTCCGTCAATAGTAATATTTTCGTCAATAGTAATATTTACGTCAATAGTAATATTTTCGTCAATAGTAATACTTTCGTCAATAGTAATACTTCCGTCAATAATAACATTTCGTCAATAGTAATAGTTCGTCAATAGTAATACTTCCGACAATAGTAATACTTTCGTCAATAGTAATATTACCGTCAATAGTAATATTTCCGCCAATAGTAATATTTCCGTCAATAGTAATATTTCCGTCAATAGTAATATTTCCGTCAATAGTAATATTTCGTCAATAGTAATACTTTCGTCAATAGTAATACTTTCGTCAATAGTAATACTTTCGTCAATAATAGTCAATAGTACTTCCGTCAATAGTAATACTTCGTCAATAGTAATACTTTCCGTCAATAGTAATACTTCTTCAATAGTAATACTTTCCGTCAATAGTAATACTTCGTCAATAGTAATATTTCGTCAATGGAATACTTTCGTCAATAGTAATACTTTCCGCAATGGTACTACTTCCGTCAATAGTAATACCTTCCGACATTAGTAATACTTCCGTCAATAGTAAGATTTCCGTCAATAGTAATACTTGATCCTTTCAAGTAGTAATACTGTCCGTAAAGTTAGAATACTTTCGTACAATACGTAATACTTTCGTCAATAGTAAATATTCCGTCGGCAAGTAGTAATATTTACCGTCGATAGTCACTAGGAATCATATGTTACACTATTTCCGTCAACAGTACGTGACTCTCATACTTCCGATCAATTTTTTTTTTTAAGTTTTTTTTTTAATACTAACGTCTTTCGAATAGTAATCATGATTCGATCAATAGTAATTTACTTTCGCTCAACATAAGTAAATATTTCCTTGTGCAAATAGTAATATTTCGCGTCAACAGTAGTAATATTTCCGTCAAATGAGTAGAGTACTTTTCCGGTCATATTAGTAATCTTCCAGTCAATAGACTGAGATAACTTTCTACATAATTCGTCACAGTTAGTAACCTACTTCTTCGTCAATAGTTAAGATACTTATTTCCGTCAATAGTAATACTTGCGGAATAAATAGTAAATACTTTCCGATCATAATAGGTAATACTTCCGTCAATAGTAATACTTTCGTCACATAGTAATAACTTTCGGTCAAACTAGTAAATACTTCCGTCAATAGTAATACTTTCCCGTCCAACCCCCTAGTAATACTTTCGTCCGCATCACCCTGTGGTTTAAGATGGTGGCACCTACTTCTCGTCAATTAGTAATACTGTGTTTCCCACGCTGTGTCCAATACGTAATACATTCCCGTCAAGAGTAATATTTATTGCCGTCAATAGTAATAGTTATTCCGTAACCAATAGGAATACTTTTCCGTCAATAGGAATACCAATCGAACTCAATTATAATACTCGCGTCAATAGTTAATACTGACTGTTCCGTCAATAGTAATCCTTCGTCTTCAAATAGTAATACTTTCGTCAATAGTAATACGTTTCCACGAAAATAGTAATACTTTCGTTCAATAGTAATACTTTCGCAATAGTATATAATGCGTCAATAGTAATACTGTGTCCGTACAATACGTAATCTTTCCGTCAATAGTATACTGTGTCCGTCGGAACTAGTATATATTTCGTCGTCCACTAGTAATATTTCCGTCAATAGTAATACTTTACAGTACAATAGTCAATACTTCCGTCAATAGTAATATTCCGTCAATAGTAAAATACCTTCCGTACAATAGTAATACTTGTCTGTCAATAGTAAGATATTACCGTCAATAGTAATAACTATTCGTCAGTTCAATAGTAATACTATTCGTCAATTCAGTAATACTTATCCGTCAATAGTAAGTATTTTCCGTTCAATAGTTAAATATTGTTCCGTCAATACGTATCAATACTTTCCGTCAATAGTAATACTTTCGTCACACATAGTAATAGCTGACTGTATCGTCAATAGTAATACTGTTCGTCGCGTCAATAGTAATTACTTTCGTCACTCGTGAAATACTTTAGTCAATGCGTAAGTATACCATTCCGTCAATAGTAATATTCCGTCAATAGTAGACGTGTATTTCAGTACAATAGTATACTACTCCGTCAATGTGACATATTTTCCGCAATCTTATCATACTTTCGTCAATAGTAGATATTATCCGTCAATAGTTGAATTACGTTCGATCGGCAATAGTACTACTTTCGTCCAATAGTTAATATTTCCGTCAATAGTAATAATTTCGTCAATAGTAAAACTACTTCTTTCGTCAATAGCTAATAACTTTCGTCAATAGTAATATGCCGTCATAGTAATACTTTCGTCAATAGTAAATACTTTCGTCAATAGTAATTACTTTAGGCAATAGTAATATTTCGTCAATAGTAATTATTTCCGTCAATAGTAATATTCCGTCACGAGTACACTTCCGGCAGTAGTAATATTTCCGTCAATTAGTAATACTTTCGTCAATAGTAATACTTCGTCAATAGTTATTCTTTCGTCAATAGTTATATTTCCGTCAATAGTCAATAGTACTTTCGTCATAGTAATATTCCTAGTAATATTCAAAGTAAAATATACATCCGTCAATAGTACGTATTTTTCGTCAATAGTAATATTTTCATTCGTCAATAGTAATATACAGTAAACCGTCAATATATACCGTCAATAATAATAGCGTCAATAGTAATATCCGTCAAATAGTAATACTTAATATTTCGTCGTCAATAGTAATATAGTAGTAATACGTCAATAGTAAATAGAGTATAGTAGTAATACTACTCGTCAATAGTAGTCGTAATAGTCAATAGTAATATTTCAATAGTAATTTCGTCGTCAATAGTAATAAGTAATCCGTCAATAATAGTCAATATACAATAGTTTTCCGTCAATAAAAGTAATACTTCGTCAATAGTAATCGTCAATAGTAATACTTCCGTCAATAGTAATACTTCCAATTTTCCGTCAATAGTTACTACTTCCCGTCAATATCAATAGTACTTTTCCGTCAATAGTAAATCAATAGTAATATTTCCGTCAATAGTAATACTTCCGTCAATAGTAATACTTCCAATAGTCAATAGTAATACCAATAGTAATACTTCGTCAATAGTAATACTTCAAATAGTCAATAGTAATATTTCGTCAATAGTAATAGTCAATATAGTCAATATATTTCCGTCAATAAATACTTTCGTCAATAGTCAGTCAATAGTAATTCCGTCAAAATAGTAATACTTTCAATAGTAATACAATAGTTTCCGTCAATAGTAATACTTCGTCAATAGTAAATAGTAATATTTCCGTCAATGTAAT